>OY757551.1:16784646-16815726 GCA_963584105.1 Alviniconcha strummeri
GATGTCGTAAACCAATGCTTGGAGTTTGATTGTTTCTAAGCTCCACCGACAGGGTCAGAATGGTCCAGCGCAGAGAGGGACTGGTTTTGTCCGAAATCGAAAGGGGTAGGACTGGGCCGGGTTGGGGGGTGGGGTGGGTGGGAGGGGGGGGGGGGGGGGGGAGAGCTAGAGCGAGAAGAGGTAGAGAGATTGGTGAGACTGTTCCTAGAGCTACACGGACACCGCCACCTCGTCTTTCACGTAACTCCTGAGATCTGGCGGGGCGAACCGTGGTCCTTCTGCTAGCCAGTCTAGCTAAGCAGTGCATTAACACGCTGGGCCGAGCCTGCGTAACGGCATTGCTAGATGATGATGATGAGTTGATGCTTAATGTCCTCAGATGTCATTTGACATATTAGGGACAAGTTGTGACCAATGCCGAAGCACGGTTCAATAAAATCCACATACGTAAGGTGTATGCGTGTTTAGCTGTAACCTGCCACCTGCACTTTTGGCAGAATGACCGGGATTTTTTACGTGCTACTGTGGTAACACGGGGGTGGAACGGATACCGAAATAAGAGTCAGCACAGAAAGTCGACCCTGGAGAAGAAAATTCTCCCTCCGTTCCAGCAAGGATTCGAACCCGCGACCTTTCAATCATGAGTCCGGTGCTCTAACCACTGAGCTATCCCCGCCCCCGGCATTGCTAGAGGCGGCGCGAACCGTTTTGAGGTCATGGCGGGGGGCTACTCAGTGCGAAGGTAGCATCCAGACAAACAGCCGTGACTTGGAAGAGAAAGGTGAGCCGAAGCGGGATCGAACCTGGCTTCGTCAGTGCACTTGCCTGCCGAGCGCTTTGACCACTCGGCCAAACCGAGCCGCCACAGAGGGAGAAGCGCTGCTATGTTTAGTAATTCACGGGCGAGTTTTGGCCGAGTGCCAGAGGCGTGCAGTGCCATCACCCTTCTCCCCCCCCCCCCCCCCCCCCCCCCGCCCCCTTCCTTGCAGAGAGCGGCGCCCGAGAGAAAAGGTGGAGCAATAATCGAACAGTAAACACCCGTATCGTTTCTTCATTGCTTTCTGTGGGTTAAAAAAATAATCTCGTGTAGGGGGATCGGGGCAAGGTCAGACCGAGAGCATTCCGAGTTATTAAAAAGAGAAGGGATATACATATATATATATATATATGTGTGTGTGTGTGTTTAGAAAGGTTTCTCTTTGCGCCCCCCCCCCCCCCCATCTGCTAGTGAAAGAAGATTGCTTTACTACCACTACGCCTAGTCGTAAATTTGACTAGCGAGAATTAGCTGTAATAATATGACGCTGTGTCATAATAAATAAGCGTTCTTTTGAACCTTTTATGTGTTTGGATCTTGTAAATAACAGCCCTTTAAAAAAAGAGAAAAAAAGAGGGGGGGGGGGGGGGGGGGGGGCTTTCTTATTTTTGAACACTGGGAGGAGCAGTTTGTTGGATTGTTGTGCCTGGCTGTAAAATATGTCTGTTAGTCAAAGGGGCCCAGGTCGGTTAAAAGAACATCATGAAGTGCAGGTCGCTGCTGTATCGGTCATGCCAGTGCCACTGTGAGTGAGCCGGGTAGACGTCGTTTGCTTTACAGACCATGGAAAGATCTCTCTTTCCTGCCTCCTAAACCACCTCCATTCACACTGCTGTATTTTGGCTTCAGGGGGGACAGTGCCACAGTAGCTTAACAGAGTCCTTGTTCTTCCAGTGCCTACGTGTACAGCTCACATCTTAAAGTGCTTTATTGTGAAAGTGTTTGGGTTAGTACCACCCACCCCCCAACCCTTTAATTATTTGGTGCAGTGCAGACCACCAGTAGGCGTGGAGTGAGTTTTTAGTGGCCCCACAGCCTCTCATGCTAAAAGGAACAAAGACATCATGCTGAGGTTGTTCAGTTCTCTGCCGTCAAGATGCAGGAAAGGGGGGGGGGGGGGGTGCCTTCAAGATAATGGGGAGGGGAGGTGGGAGTACTTTCAACTGTTCAAGATATGGGGAGGGAGTACCTTCAAGATATGGGAGAGGGGAGGGGGAATACCTTCAAGATATGGGGAGGGGAGAGGGGAGTGGCTTCAAGATAGGGGGATGGGGAGAGGGGAGTACCTTCAAGATATGGGAGGGGAGTGGCTTCAAGATATGGGGAGATGGGAGTACCTTCAAGATATGGGGAGGGGTGGTGGGAGTGCCTTCAAGATATGGGGAGGGGAGAGGGGAGTGGCTTCAAGATAGGGGGATGGGGAGAGGGGAGTACCTTCAAGATATGGGGAGGGGAGTGGCTTCAAGATATGGGGAGATGGGAGTACCTTCAAGATATGGGGAGGGGTGGTGGGAGTGGCCTTCAGGATATGGGGAGGGGAGGGGGAGTACCTTCAAGATAATGGGGAGAGGAGAGGGGAGTGCCTTCAAGATGGGGTGGGGGGTGAGGGGGTGGGAGTACCTTCAAGATATGGAGAGGGGAGAGGGGAGTACCTTCAAGATAAGAAGAGGGAGAGGGGAATACCTGAAAGATAATGGGGAGGGGAGAGGGGAGTGCTTTCAAGATACGGGATGAGGGGGAAGTACCTTCAGGATATGGGGAGGGGAGAGGTAGTGCCTTCAAGATATTGGAAGGGAGAGGTAGTGCCTTCAAGATATGGGGAGGGGAGTACCTTCCAGATATGGGGATGGGAGGGGAGGTGGGAGTACTTCAAGATATTGGGGGAGGTGAGGTGGGAGTGCCTTCAAGTTATGGAGAGGGGCGGTGGGAGTGCCTCCAAGATATGGGATGGGGAAGGGGGGAGTACCTTCAAGATATGGGGAGGGGAGGGGGGAGTACCTTCAAGATATGGAAAGGGGGGGAATACCTTCAAAATATGGGGAGGGGAGTATGGGGAGGGAGGGGGAACTGCCTTAAAGATATGTGGAGGGGAGGGGGGAATACCTTCAAGATATGGGGAAGGGTGTGGAGGGGGGAGTGCCTTCAAGATATGGGGAGGGGAGGGGGGAAATGCCTTCCAGATATGGGGAGGGGCAGGGGGTATTAAAAACAAAAATGTTCTGCAGTGCTGAATCATCTGGGTTTTTTATTGCAGACACCAGCCAAAATGACAGCATGGCAAGCAGTTTGCCAAACTCAGAGACCTCCAGGGACATGACCCCACTGCACACACTTCACGACGCCCAGGAGCCAGTGCGGCTCGGAGACGGCGGGGCCATGGTGCCACAGAAGATGCCTCGCACACGCAAAGTGGCCGCTGGGCCCCCATCCCTACGTACAAAGGTGGGCACTTTCAGTTTCAGAGCATGAAACATTTGCCAAGGTATAACCAGCACGGCTGATGGGTGTTGGATGTCAGCCGCCTTGCTGCAGTTTACACAGTGTAGAGCAGGTTGGGTGGGTTAGCGTTCAGGTGACAGCATAGAGATTGCATGTTGGGCGGGTTGGTGATAAAGTGACCAGGCATCTTACAGTATACACTGGGATGGTGAGATGGAGGCATCTCACATGTTAGATGGATTCACACACACACATGCATGCACATGTGTGTACTTGCACAGACATACATACACATGCATATGCCCACACACACACACACATATATATAAGAATATATATATGCACATGTGCATGCACCCCCCTCCCTCAACACACGCACGCATGCATGCACACACACATGCACACTCACGCACTCTCTCTCTCACACACACACACACACACACACACTTACATTTTAATGGATTTGTTTCCTTTCTGATGCAGTTTTCAGATACTCTCTAAGACTCCTTTGCCAGTAGCAATATAATGATGGGAAGCTGAATTTCCTTTCTAACACACACAGTTGTGAGAGATTTACCTGAGCTTTAAAGAAAGCATTATACTGATGGTGGAGCCCCATTTTCTTCTCAGACACAGTTTTCAGACTCATCTACATCTAGCTAAATCTTCGCTTTGAAGAAGCATAATGATGAGATGCTGTGTTTCCATTTCTGACACACAGTTTTGAGATATTCACCTAGACCTTCACTTCTAAGAAGCATTATAAAATGATGTGGAGCTGTATTTCATTTCTGACACAGTTTTGAGATATTTGCTTAGACCTTCACTTCAAAGGAGCATTATAAAATGATGTGGAGCTGTATTTCATTTCTGACACGGTTTTGAGATATTTGCTTAGACCTTCACTTCAAAGGAGCATTATAAAATGATGTAGAGCTGTATTTCATTTCTGACACGGTTTTGAGATATTTGCTTAGACCTTCACTTCAAAGGAGCATTATAAAATGATGTGGAGCTGTATTTCATTTCTGACACGGTTTTGAGATATTTGCTTAGACCTTCACTTCAAAGGAGCATTATAAAATGATGTGGAGCTGTATTTCATTTCTGACACGGTTTTGAGATATTTGCTTAGACCTTCACTTCAAAGGAGCATTATAAAATGATGTGGAGCTGTATTTCATTTCTGACATGGTTTTGAGATATTTGCTTAGACCTTCACTTCAAAGGAGCATTATAAAATGATGTGGAGCTGTATTTCATTTCTGACATGGTTTTGAGATGTTCACTTCAAAGGAGCATTATAAAATGATGTGGAGCTGTATTTCATTTCTGACAGTCTTCTTGTTTTTTGGCAGGGTTTTCAGAGGCTCACCTAGACCCTCACTTACAAGCAGCCGTGAAACAGGTGAATCGCCTGACGGCGCCCAAGAGAAAGAGCCACAGCTCCCAGAGGTCTCCTCCTGACCCTGTGCACAGTGCCGTTCAGGCTCAGCTCAAGGCCCATCTCTCAGCCGCCGCTTCCTCCGTCCTGCCTTCCTCCACCTCCACCCCCAACTCCAAGACGGCGGAGAAACCAAGGAAGGCTCTGCGTGTTGTCGCTCAGGGCAGGAAGCCATCCAAACCTGGTGCTAATAGTGAGTATGGATTGTGCAATCTATCCATAGGATTTGTTTTGTTTGTGTGGTTGTGGTTGGGGGGAGGGGGGGGTTGGAAGCATGTTTACACAACATTGCACCGATTGGCATGATAGACTTAAGAGAAGAATATCAATGGTTGAAATAGGATTCAAAAGAAAGTTTAGAAATGGGATTCAAAAGGAAGTTTAACTCACTTGCGGAAGTTGAATGTGGGTGTGTGTGTGTGTAGGATATGATCCATAGATCCAAGATAAACAACAGTATAATAAACTGCCAACCTTGAAGAACTCAGATCAGATCAGCATTAGCTGACCTGTGTTGAAGCCATGTTTGTTCAGAATGTTTGGGTTGTCTAGATCTCATCACAACCTCTTCCTGGAGAGCGGGCCAGGAGCTCGTGGCTCGTGAGCTGGGACTCGGGAAGCCCAAAAGCAAGGAGGAACCTCGACGAGGTCAGTGACTCAATAGCCATGTTGTTGCTCACTGTGTTGGAGTCCCATTGTTGTGTGTCAGTGTCCGCATGTTTGTATCGTTCCTGTCCCCCCCCCACCAAAAAAAAAAAAAAAACAGAGGAAGAAAGCAGACAATCTGAGAGAGACGGACAGAGTGAGAAAAACTTCGGACTTGGATGGTTTATTGTACTTTGGCCATAGGCCCATTAGACAAAGCCAAGAACAAGCGTACACACAAACTAATTTATACATACAGACAAACAAATAAGACATACTTGCACAGAAACTATTTGGAGGAAAATGTATCACTGTATGCCATTCTGCAAGCATGTTGAGCTCACTCAGCAGGGAATAACGCCATTGGAAATTATGTATCATTATTATTATTATGCAAACAAAAACAAAATGACAATTACAAAACCAGACCAAATAGCCACAATGAGATAATGAGGCACTGTTGTGGAGAGCATTACATACTAATATGTGTGTGTGTGTGAGAGAGAGAGAGAAAGTTTAATGAGCAAACTTAATGATGAATGATAGATTGTTTGTGATCCTCTGAATATTTTCCCAAATGCTTGAAAATGTTGCCCAGATATTATATTGAGGAACATTTATCTGTGTATGCTATTCATAATCATGTCTGTGCGGTCTCCATCTGTATCGTGTTGTTTCCCTTGTCGCAACATTGTAGGGGGCAGCAGCAGCTCCAACGAGGACCAGCGGCGAGCAGATGGAGCAGAGGCAAACATCACCAACAGTGCTCGGGTTGCCTCCACGGGAGCCAACACTTCAGAGAAGGTGCCGGCAGCAGGAAGAGAGTACTCTGCCCAGCTTGCTCAGTCCAAAGCCTTATCAGAGGACGCCAAGAAGCTCTTCTCCGATCTGCAGCTAGGTATGACTTCCACAGGGTTTTTACCTCTGTCTTTCTTGCTTACCTTCTCTCTCTGTCTTTCCATCCCCCCCCCCCCCCCCATCCCTCTGTCTTTCCCTCCTCTCTCTCTCTCTGCCTCTCTCTGTGTCTCTCTCTTTGTCTCTCTCTCTCTCTCCCTCCTCTCTCGCACTTTCCCTCCTCGCTCTCTCTCTCTCCTCTCTCTCTCTGTTTTTCCCTCCTTGGTCTCTCTCCCTCACTCTAAATCTGTCTCCTCCCTCTGTCTCTGTGCCTGTCTGTCTGTCTGTCTGTCTGTCTGTCTGTCTGTCTCTCTCTCTCTCTGTCTGCAGCTTTTGTCATTTGTTGTTGTTTTTGTTTTCCTATTGCTGTTTTGCAAATATAGTAATTGATGATGCAGTCTTCAGTTTCTCAGCACTTGACAGTGTTGCTGGTGATGATGATCTGCTGTTGTAGTTAGGGTGTTCTTTGGGAATTGTCTTCCATGTTTCATGCCTCGGGTGACTTTACAGTGTTTTTTGTGTGTTTTTTCCTCTGTTTCTTTCCTCTTTTTGTTGTTGTTGCTGCTAGTCTGCTGTGGATTTGTGAGTTGAAGCAAAGTGCAATGTTAGATTTGATTGACACCCTATACATGATAATGATTGGTTCCTGTGGCAGATAATGACAGAGTTCCCGCACGACCAGCTGTGAAACGGAAAGCCCCCAAAGGTGAGTGGCCTTTGTTATGCAACCTCTTTCCTATCTCTCCCAGTCTTCCCCTCCACCTCCTTGTTCCCCCTTCTCCCTCTCCCTCTCCCTCCCCCCCCCCCACCCCCCCCACCTCCCCTTTCCCACTGCTTTCCTGAGAAGAATCTTCAACAATGCTCACATAAAATCTCACATCGATTATGTGTCAGTAGTGTGGGATGGCTGTGGCAAAGTACACTTAAAAAATTGAACTCGCAACATCGAAGGGCAGGCAAATTAATCCTTCCTGATCCTTCCCTATCTACAGAGCAAAAGATGAGTGCACTTGGAACTTTAAACCTACCACCACAGCTCACTTACAACAAAGGAGTGTTTATGCGTAAAGTGTTTAATAATAATTCCCCAAACTACCTTGCACAACTCTTCACTAGTCACCAGTCACACTACACTAACTCCAGGAATAACCTCTACGTGCCAAGGCCAAGACTTGACTTGTTTAAAACCAGCATATCCTTTGCTGGAGTGTCCCTCTGGAACTCCCTGCCTCAAAATATAAAATCATGTATTTCTTTTCCTTGTTTCAAACGTAATCTGCACATATATGTGTCTGAGAATAACCTCTTGTCAAATTTGGACAGATTTGTTTGAATCACGTTTGCCTAAAAAATTGATTGTTGTATACATGTATTCCATGAAATAAATTTCTTTCCAGTGTTTCTGCACATTTGTAGGAACTCTGTGAAACTGCATTAATCAATTGCATATTCATACTTGTAATATCTGTTTGTGGTATAGTTGTGCTTATTTGTGTTTGTAGTATAGCAAGGACTGGCTGTTACATAGATCCAAATGGACCTAATGCTACTATCCTTGAGTATTAAAGTTTTTGAGTTCGAGTTCCCCCCCCCCCCCCCAATCTCTCTCCATCCATCTCTCTCCCTCTCTCCCCCCTCCTGTCTCTGTCTTGACAGCCATGGTTCTTGACCCTCTCTCTCTCTCTTTCTCTCTCCAGGGGAGCGCGAGGTAGAGAAGCCAGACCCAGTGGAGAAACAGCGCCACTATGACTCCGAGTCTGTGCGGCAGTTCATGGCCAAGCAGAAAGCGGAGCGCCAGCGGCGGAGGGAGGAGGCACGCAAGGCAGAAGAGCAGGAACAGCAGAAGCGAAGGAAGCTAATGCAGGAACTCATTTCCAAGCAGAAGTCGGCAGTAGCCACCACCACCACCACCACCGCCACTGCCAAGGTAGCTTTGAAACTGACGGTGAAAGCCCTCTTCCGCTGCCATGGTACTGGCAGCTATAGGTGTGCAGGTGTTGAGGTTCCCTCATGTTTCATCCTGAGAGCCTGAGAGGGACCCTCAGCACCTATACGCATCGTAATCTTTTAAAAGTGACCAGTACCGTGTCAGTAGAGTGGGCTTTCACTATGATGAACAAGCAGAGCAGATAACATGTGTTCAAACTCGTGCCTCAAACTAGACAGATTCAAGGTACTTGGTCATTTGTTTTCAACCACATCATGGGCTTGCACTTTGTTTGCGTCACAGTGGTACTTGGACTTATTTTGCGGGCTTGTGTCTAAGGAAGAGTTCTTGTGAGCAGGCGCCGACTGCCTAGAGTTCTTCTGTCAGTCAGAGGGTGGTGGGAGGTCAGCTGAATAGCTAGTAGAAACCCTTGTTGTCTCGGATTGACTGTTGAAGGAGGTTTGAGGGCCGATGTGCATGCTGCTGTGTTTCAGCCCAAGAAGGTGAAGCGTGTGGGCAAAGGCAAACAAAGAGTTCTCTTTCCTTCGGGGCAGAACGGCTCACACGACCAGCGCATCCGTGCTTTGGTAAGACCCTTCACTGCACAGCCACCGATAACGATTTGTTCTGTACTTGTATAGATCATAGGCTATCCGTGCCTTGGTAAGACCCTTCACTCCACGGCCACTGATAGCGATTTGCTCTGTACTTGTATAGCTCATAGGCCTTGCCGCTTAGTGCTCAGTGGCATTATCAGCCAGGTGACTGAGTGTTTGTCACCTTTTGTTGCTGGGAACAGTTCTCTCACAGCAATGCCCCCCATCTCCCAGTAAAATCGTAATATTACATGTGCACATGTGCATGTGCCCACACACCACATGCAGACACACACAGAGTCTCTCTCTCTCTCTCTCACACACACACACACACACACACACACACAGTCACACTCACACTCACACACACACACACACACACACACACACACACACTCAGAGTCATGCATACACACACACACACACACAGAGAGGAAACACAAAGGAACACTTTTGTTTCATCGGCCTATTGCTTGAGAGAGTTTGACACAGTCGAGCATGATGAAAGAGGTGTGAATGACCACCAGGGAGATGGTGACATGGGCTGTTGATGGTGCTGACAAACTATGGTGAAAATGATGATTACAGCAGTGATAATGATGGTGGTGATGATTGACAGTTGGCAGGGGACTCGGACAAGGAGAACTCAGAGCTGTTGCGACAGATGGAGGTGGACGAGGATGACAACAGCGACGCCGACACCCTGACTGGAGAGAGTGAAGAAGGGTCGACGCCGCGGGCCACACCCGTCAACACCAGGTTACCTCCCATTTCTCTTTGGCTCCAGTGCTTTCGTTTACTTCATGAAGAAGTTTTAAGTGGTGCCTCTCTCTGAACATACCATATTTCGGATCATTTTTGACATACAATGTACCCTGATAATATACAGTATATCTACCATGTGCTATGAATTTTATCATTTATCTTTATTTGTTGCACACTTATACATACCCCCCCTGCCCCCCCGCCCCCCCCACGCACACACACACACACACACACACCACACACACATTCACACACACACACACACACACACACACACACACACACACACACACACACACACACACACACACACACACACACACACCATTTTTAATTTACAATACCTGTCATTATGGGTTTCCCTTTCTTTGTCCCACTCTTCTCTAGATAAAATTTTCTTCAACATGCCAGAGTAGTAAAGGTGATTTTTTTTATATTTAAAAAAAAAAAATCTCTGACACTCTACAAAACGTAAATGCAGGTGATTGGGCTTTGACCTCAGTCTCGTATTTCCAGGGAGGACACTTCGGGAAGGCCAGAAGCATTGGACTACAACAATGAGAATAACATCCGTCCGCACAGTGACCACAGGCTCACCTCCAGCACAGCTGCTGCGGCAGCGGCTCGCTCATCGACTACCTCTCAGCAGCCCCCTGGTGGCACAACCATCCAGTTTCAGGGGAAGAAGCTGCACCTCGATGTGAACTCTGTGCTGTCGCGCTTTTCCCAGGTGCTGAGCCAGCGCCAGGCTCAGAGCGGGGGTGGGGCGCTGGGGGAGGGTGGGGTGGGGCTAGGGGCGGGGATGTCTTCTGCGGAGAGGTCCAGGCAGGAGCGCCTGTACAACCTGAAAGCGTCGGCGCGAAATCTGCAGAGCAAGATAGCCAGCGCCAGCGCGGAGATCAGTGCCAAGCCAGGTGAGTTCTTGTTCACTGTGTTGGATTGTTGTGTTTGGAGGGTTTTGGTTGGAGGGATGGGGGTTGGGAGGCTGGGGGGTTGTTCAGTGAACAAAAATCTAGAACAAGAAAGACTGCTAGCGTTCTTGCTTACAGAGTTGGATTGTTTTTTTTGGGGGGGGGTGAAGACCAGCTGTTAGTTTCTTACCAGCGCTGGACAGGGTGAAGACCGACTGTTAGTTTTTTTTACCAGCGCTGGACAGGGTGAAGACCAACTGTTAGTTTTTTACCAGCGCTGGACAGGGTGAAGACCGACTGTTAGTTTTTTACCAGCGCTGGACAGGGTGAAGACCGACTGTTAGTTTTTTACCAGCGCTGGACAGGGTGAAGACCGACTGTTAGTTTCTTACCAGCGCTGGACAGGGTGAAGACCGACTGTTAGTTTCTTACCAGCGCTGGACAGGGTGAAGACCGACTGTTAGTTTCTTACCAGCGCTGGACAGGGTGAAGACCGACTGTTAGTTTTTTACCAGCGCTGGACAGGGTGAAGACCGACTGTTAGTTTTTTTACCAGCGCTGGACGGGTAAACAACCTAGCCCAGCTGATGGCAGATCAGTGGTTTGGCTTTCCGTCTCAGTTTTCATCGTTTTTCAGCCTTTAACTGTTGGTTGTTTACGTGTTGTTTTGTAGCTTGATAAGGGGAGTACCCCCAACATTTGCAGGTTGTGTTTGGTCCTAATAAATAGCGTTCTTTGGAACCTTTAAGTGTTTGGATCTAGTTCAGTGAACAGATCAGTGCTGACCTTTTGTCAGTTGTGGTTTATGTGGCTGGAAGCAGACGGGGAAGTTATGTAGTGTGGTAAAGGTTTGGGGGCTGTTACTGTACCCTGCCATACATTGCAACGTCTGTAGTGCCCTGTTGTTGTGGTTCTCTCTCATGACCAGTTCCAGCATGTCGGTCAGTGCAAGTGGTGAATCGTGCCTTTCTGGTTCTCTCTCATGACCAGTTCCAGCATGTCGGTCAGTGCAAGTGGTGAATCGTGCCTTTCTGGTTCTCTCTCATGACCAGTTCCAGCATGTCGGTCAGTGCAAGTGGTGAATCGTGCCTTACTGGTTCTCTCTCATGACCAGTTCCAGCATGTCGGTCAGTGCAAGTGGTGAATCGTGCCTTTCTGGTTCTCTCTCATGACCAGTTCCAGCATGTCGGTCAGTGCAAGTGGTGAATTGGCCTGTTTCAGAGAGCCATATGGACCCAGACAGCTGCTCCAGCTCCGAAGCAGAGTTTGTTCCTCGCTACGACCGCATCGCAGGGTCACGAGACAACTTCAGTGTGTTCACTTCAAACTTGCCAGGTGCCCAGAATGTGGTTACCAGGTCCTCGGCCAGCGACGAGAGGGCTCCCACGGCTGCAGCTCGAACCAGCTTTCCACCTCAGAGGGACAGCGTCAGCACCACCTTGCCCAGGGCTCCCCAGCTGATAGTCACCAATCTGGACGAGGTGGGTGCAGGTGGTAGGGGTGGGTGACTGGGGCAAAAAAAAAAAAAATTGGGGGGGGGGGGCGCAGGGGTGGAGGGGGCCTTGCAGAGTGTGATTTGGGTGTGGCAGGATGGCTAAGGTGGCTAGGGGCTCCAAATCAAGAAGTTGCAGGTTTGAATCCTGATTTGGGTACCAGCTAGCCCAGGGCTGATGTTGAGCTGTGTGAGGTCTGGTGGTCATCAGCCTTGGTGAGGATTGTGTGAAGGGGGGGGGGGGGGGAGGTGAAGGGGACTGGGTGGTACAGGTGGGTGAAGAGGGCAGTACCGGTTTTATGAAAGGGGGCCTCGCAGACCCTGACCATGTGGCAGAACAGCAATGGGTACTTGGCTAAGAGTCAGGAGGCCACAAGTTCGAATCCCAGCTCAAGTTTTTGAGCACATCCCCTTTTTTGTTTGTTTTTGAGACCATCCTCAGTATCAGTCGTAAGTTCTCTTGAAAGGAGGGTGGTAGATATTCCACCTCCAACCCTCACCCGTCAGCACTGGGGAGAAGTAAGTATGCTTGGTCAGAATGTGCTGGCACTAACCAACAACTGAGCCAATGCTGTGTCCCCACCCCCCTTTAGTGTTCCATGAGATTTTCCCTCACTTTTTGAATCATGATTTAAGTCAGGTGAGGATTGTGCATTTTTTGCTTGGGTTTCAGAATGACGACGACAGCAGCGTGACAGAAACGTCAACGTTCAGTGAGGTCACTGCTGCTGATGAGTGGGAGACAGAAACACCAAAGAAGAAGATGAGCGAGGTAATTAGGCGCAGAAAGCATCTGTGGAGATTGTCCTCGGTGCAAGGACTGCTGTTGTGCTGTATGAGGACTGATGTTGATCTGCTAGAGGGTTGATGTTCTGTGTGAGGACTGATGTTGATCTGCTAGAGGGTTGATGTTGAGCTATGTGAGGACTGATGTTGTTCTGTGTGAGGACTGATGTGCTTTGTGAGGACTGATGTTGTTATGTGTGAGGACTGATGTTGTTCTGTGTGAGGACTGATGTTGTGCTGTGTGAGGACTGATGTTGTGCTGTGTGAGGACTAGTGTTATGCTGTGTTACAGGTTGGTCAAGGAAGCAACATGCAGCCAGCAGACACTGGGGTGGTGAGCGGAGTTCAGTACAGGGCACCCACTGGTGGCAACTTGCACTGGGAAAATCCACGCTCTGATCCTTACAGCGTTCTCAACGTCTTCTCCAGGCACCAGCGACATGGGATCAGAGGTAGGGGTGTGTGTCTGAAACCAGCTTTATAGGCTAACATGGGTTAGCAGTAAACGACTGTTTTGAGATATGGATTAATGATACAGCAGAGTACATTTTTATCTTCAAAGACTTTCTTTTCTTTTCTGTGCATTCTCAGTGTGTCAATATATTTGTATGTTTGACGCAATGGATGGATGAGTTCTTTTATGGTGGATAAAGGAGTTGGATGAGTGATCACATCCATATGTCTTTGCATGTACATGTCATCCCATCTGTCTGTCTCACCATCTTTCTCCCTCTCTCTGTCTTCCTCCCTCTGTATGTGTGCTTGTCTCTCTTTCTGTCTCCCTTTCAATGTCTTCCTCTGTATGTGTGCTTGTCTCTCTTTCTCTCTGTCACCTTCTCTCTGTCTTCCTCCCTCTGTATGTGTGCTTGTCTCTCTTTCTATCTCCCTCTGTCTTCCTCCCTCTGTATGTGTGCTTGTCTCTCTTTCTGTCTCCCTCTCTATGTGTTGCTCCCTCTGTATGTGTGCTTGTCTCTCCTTCTGTCTCCCTCTCTATGTCTTGCTCCCTCTGTATGTGTGCTTGTCTCTCCTTCTGTCTCCCTCTCTATGTCTTGCTCCCTCTGTATGTGTGCTTGTCTCTCCTTCTGTCTCCCTCTCTATGTCTTGCTCCCTCTGTATGTGTGCTTGTCTCTCCTTCTGTCTCCCTCTCTATGTCTTCCTCCCTCTGTATGTGTGCTTGTCTCTCTTTCTGTCTCCCTCTCTATGTCTTCCTCCCTCTGTATGTGTGCTTGTCTCTCTTTCTGTCTCCCTCTCTATGTCTTCCTCCCTCTGTATGTGTGCTTGTCTCTCCTTCTGTCTCCCTCTCTATGTCTTGCTCCGTCTGTATGTGTGCTTGTCTCTCCTGTCTCCCTCTCTCTTATTTCTCCCTGTGTATGTGTGCTTGTCTCTCATTCTGTCTCCCTCTCTATGTATGCTTGTCTGTCTATCTGCCTGCCTCTGTCTTTCTGTCTTCTCTCTGTATGCTTCTCTGTCTGCCTTGCCCTGATATAACCACAGTGGTTGACTGGGCATAAAACACCAACTTACTTCTCTGTCTGCCTCCCTCTCTTTCTGTCTTCCTCTCTCTGTCTGTGTGGCTGTCTGCATGTCTGCTTCTCTCTTTCTGTCTTCCTCTCTCTGTCTGTGTGTTTGTCTCTATCTGCCTGCCACATTTTGTCTGTCCCTTCCCATTTCTTTTCATTTCAGCAGCACTTTATTCTTACAAGGAGTAATTGCACTTATTTTCTCTCTCCCGCCCCCCTCTCTATATGTCTTTCTGCGCAATTTTCACAAAGACCTTTGCGTTTACGAATCATCTTTCAGCTGCCAACAGGACAGAGAGGTCCGGCAACAAGCACACGGATGGCCACTCGCAGTCGGACAGCACGCAGCTGAAGGACCCCAGGCTGACGACCAGCCAGCAGGTGGTGTTTGGGCAGACGGCGGAGGGCCACCCCATGATGACCAGGACCACCTACACCCGCGTGGAGGCCACCCTCCAGGACCACAGTCAGGGCTCCCAGCCCTCCTCCCTGCCCACCTGGAACAGAGCCTCCAGGTGAGCGTGACGTCCACGGCCCGTGTGGACCCAAACTTGCCTGTCCCTCTCCTGTTCCTCTCTCTCTCTTTGCCCCTCTTTCTGTCAACATCTTCCACTTTTTCTCTCTCACTCTCTCCCCCCACTTTTTTTTTGGTGGTCTCTACGTCTCTCTCTGTCTGTTCCATGAGATTTTGCCAAAAGTGTTTGAGTTCTCTCTCTCTCTCTCTCATCCTGAAGTGACCTGGTGTGGCTGAGGACATTAAAATTCAAAGCCTAACTCTCATCCTGAAATGATCTCGTGTGGTTGATGGGATGTTAAAATTAAAAAACTGACACACACACACACAATCTCTCCATCCGCCCCACACACACACACTTACTTCTGTGGCAAATATTTTTCCGCACTGAAGACCCAGCACAAAGAATGGTGAAGGAATGGAGCTTGTTTATAAATAAACGTTTTTTTCCTTCTCTGTCTCTCTCCTGTTTGACTTAGATCGGAGGAAAGGTCGGAGAGAATGAACCAGAGTTCCTTTCCCTCCAGGGTGCGCTCCAACTCAGAAGACACACAGTCTCTGGAGAGGTGAGTTGAGCTGCTGCCTGATAAGGCTTTCATGACGACAGTAGAATAGAAATGGTGGTGCTGTTTGCTTGGTCCCACCCTGAGCTCTTGATGTGTGGAGCAGGCAGCAACAGAAGGCAGCGTCTTCTAAACCGTCAGCTTCACTGGCTGCATGACTGGGAAGGGTGGACTGAGTTTGATACGTCGCTCAGACGTGTTCAATTCTTGACAGAATTGCTGCTTACTTTTTTAATTTCTGGCTGCAGATCGTAGCCCGGAGTGAATCCCCTTTTGGACCACATGCAGTGCTGAACTTCAATCCCATTTTGCTTTATAAAATATGAAAAAAGGAAAAAAAAGGGGTAGCTGTTACTTTGTGATGGGAGTATTTCAGTTTGGTTTGTGAACTATTTTGTTATCACATTTTGCAGTGGTTTTGTGATGGTAATGCCACTGCTCTCTTTTCCTCTGCCAGTGAGGAGGATGAGGTCACGCCAAAAGCTGCCTCCAGCCGTCAGACCTCCAAGAAGTCTGTGATGGGTCTGAGGCGCCAGACGTCGGACACGGGGCAGGAGACGGACGTGTCTCAGCTCAGTGAGGACGAGCCCAGGGTCTCTCTCAGGGTACGGCAACTTCTCTCTTGCTGCCGTTTTGATGGTGAACATTTCATGCCATTGAGTCGGCGATTGGTTTTAGCATCGCATCAGCAACACCTAGGTCGTGTCAGGGTGAACCCTAGATTCTGACGGACAGTGGCAGCAAAGCACTCTTAGCTTAGAGTTGCACAGTACGATACAGTGAGAGACATTTGCGTGTGTTGAAGAGTCTGCAGTGACCAGTGCAGCGCAGTGCAGCAAGAGACACAGACTGAGAGAGTCTGTGCAGGGTTTGCGCAGTCTTTGAAGGTCTTTGAAAGTTTGGGAAAAATGGGATAAGCTTTTCAAAGCCTTGAAAGTCTGGGAAAACTGATCGGGGTCTATGAAAGTTTGTGGTCTTCAGAGCGCTAGGGAAAAACTAAAAAAACATGCCATGTATTGACCCAGAATGCCGGGCCCACTTTCAGAGGTCCTGCTGCTCATAGTGATAATAATAATAATAGTAAAGATGTGCAGCGCCCCATCTTGCACACGCAGGGGGAGTGCTCGACAATAACAAGTGGAGGCACCACCAAGCACGCTCCCTCTCTCCTTCCTCCCTCCCTCCCACTCTCCCGCTCTCTCTCTGTCCCCTTCCCTCCCTCCCTCTCACTCTGTTAGTGGAGGTAGGTATGCCTATGGCAAAGACGGACAGTTTAGAAACAGTTTTTAACAGGTGCATTTTGAGGGCTACTTTGAAAGCATAAGAAGAACCTGAGTGGTAAAGTGTGTTAGGCAAACAGATGATTAAAACTTTATTGGTGGGGGAGGGGGGGGGGGAACATGTGGAGTTATGTAATGTGAATGGTGTCATCGTGTTTCAGCAGTTTCGTACTGTCAGTTGTTTCTCCTGAAAAAGGTGGATCAGCGTGGTGAGATCAAATGCCTCTTTGGATGTCCCCAGAACTATGATCGCCCCATCGTGGACACGTCCCAGCAAGAGACAGGGGAGAGTCGATGGTCACCGGCAGCCCTGGAGCGACAGATGGCCGCGGAGTTGGCTCGTCTGGAGAGCCTGGAGGACTCGATCCGTCAGCTTTCCAGCGCTGAACGAACGCGGGCCGTGGCCCTGGCCCAGCAAGAAACCGTGTCCGTTGCTCAGGTGCTAAAGGTGAGGCCAATTTGAGATTCCATTCATATTTCTTATGTGGGTGGGTGTGCAGGCGCTGTGCTGTGCTGTGAATGTGTGTATCGCATGTTTGTGTGTTACAGGTTTGTATGTGTTTCTTTGTGATGTGGCATGGAGCATGCATGTAATGTAAATGCGTATGTGTGTTTTCTGCTGGTTTTTTGTTTGTTTGTTGTTGCTTTTGTGGGTTTTTGTTGTTGTTGTTTTTTGTTCTTTCATTTTTGTTATTTTGTTCTATTTTCAGTGTAAATGATGAAGGTAAAAGTTGGCTACCTAGGGGAACAAATTAAGAATGCAGATGTTTAAAAAAAAGAAATTTTGTTGTTGCTGTTTTCAGTCCAAGCTGGTAGCCATATGGAAGATGCAGCTATGGTGTAAATCACTAATCGATTGATTGATTGACTGACTGAGAGACTTGACACATCATAGGGTGTCCTTTGCAAAAAAAAAGACGATTCCAATTTGCGTAGAAAACAACCAGTGACATGGTTGAAGTCCAACATCAGATGCACTTTCTTGTGGAGCCAACAGCATTTCTCGTCAGCGTCACCTGCCTTTGAGGCTGATCTTGAAAGGAACTTGCTCTGTTGGTGAAAGTTGGTGAGCTGCTGGTGCAAGTTTGTGTGCTGTTAATGAAAGTTGGTGTGCTGTCAATGCAAGTTGGTGTGCTGTTGATGCAAGTTTGTGGGCTGTCGATGCAAGTTCATGTGCTGTTGGTGCAAAGTGGTGTACTGTTGGTGCACAGTTGGTGCACTGTTGGTGCAAGTTGGTGCACTGTCAATGCAAGTTGGTGCGCTGTTGGTGCAAGTCGGTGTACTGTTGGTGCAAATTAGTGTGCTGTTGGTGCAGCTTGATGCACTGTCAGTGCAAGTTCCTTTCAAGACCAGTCACAGAGGGAGGGAGACGTTTAATGAAGGAGTTGTGGAGTGATGGACCAACTTCTGGTGACTGGTGGAGGGAATGAATGGCCAGCTGGCTGGACCGACTGACAATGGTTCATTGCGCTCGAGGTTGGGCATGTATTTTGTGGACGTTATTGCTTTTGCATCGCGTGCTTTGGGCTCACAGTAGGTGTAAGCACCTTACAGGTACCCTTTTACATGACATTACGCTCCATAACGCCGCTGCTGGGCGAACGTGTTGCAGGCCAGACAGCAGGAGCACAGTGCAGAGCTGCGGTCGCTGCAGCTGCAGGTGCAGGAGGAGCGCCTGGCATCAGCCCAGCAGCTGCAGCAGCAGCTGAATAGCAGCAAAGGGGTGCAGGCCCCTGCCTCCGACATGTCATCCCTCCTCGTTCCACTGCATGGCACCAGGCCGGGAGGTCAGTCTGGGATCCTGGGATGGGAGGTGGGGGCGGGGGGTAAGTGATTATGACATTTGTGATGGAGGATGAACCTTGGAGAAATCTTGAAGTTGTAACGATACCATGGTTAGCTGCTCGGCATTTAAAGGGTCACCAAGTGAAGACATGTTGTCCTGGAAATGGTCATGACGCACACCACCATTCTGTGCTGTGGGGGGGGGGGGGGGGGGAGGCAGTGAAGTTATATGAACCAGGAAGACAAACCAGAATTGCTTGATGGTAGATGAAACATGCAAAGCTGTATTCTGACCCACACCTGGTGTCAATGTGATAGCACTGGATTTCCATTAGAGGGGACATTTGCAGTGTGTTCATGGTACCCCAGTATCTGGAGGTATTGTAGAAGCCCTGATGAAAGATCATTAGTGGTCTGGAGGGAAAAAAAGGGGGGTCTTTGTTGAGGGGTAAGTTTATGTGTAATTCCCAAGGAGAAACAAATTTCTGAATAGGCAGCCTTAAAAGAGTCTTTGATCAGGGGTAATTTTATGTGGAACTCATCAGAAGGAATGGGTTTCTCATCATACAATCTTAAAAGGTGGGGTGGCCTCGTGATGATGGTCTTTCATCAGGGTTCCATGGCAGCAGGCGAACCCCTCTGTTGAGCCCACTGCAAAACCGGAGCAGTGTGGTCACGGAGAGGGGTTGTTCACAGCAGTCAGAAGGGATGGGATGGGTTGCATGAAAAGTGGTCTTAGAGAGGGTCCTTGGTCAGAGGCTTAGTTACATAGAAATAGGAAAGGAAAAGTTCAGAAAAAGACATCTTAAAACTTAATAAAAGAGAGAGGGTCCTTGGTTAGAGGCTTAGTTACATGGCAATGTGATGGGAAAGTTCAGAAAAAGACATCTTGAAAGAGAGAGGGTCCTTGGTCAGGGCTTTCGCCTCTGTAGTGGAAGGCTGTACGTTTCACTGTAAGATTGATTGCTGTTGGCTGCCAATCACCGGGCAGTTTCAGCCAATCAGAATGGCACAGTTAATTATTCTGCATAAAAATATTTAAAAAGGGCTGCAGTTGCTATGTTTACCTCACAAGCTAAAGCGTAGCAACGGAGCAAAAGACTGGTGCATTCCAAACAAAACTTTCAGACAAGGTACTGCAGTACAGTCACTGACAAGGAAAGCTATCTGCTGCTATCAAATGAAGCCAGTCAAAAACATTTCAGTGGTTGGAATCAGGATCAGTGGAGGTCTGATGGAAAGTTTGTGAAGAGGGAGGGAGAGAGGGATGGCTTAGAGCTGAGCGCGGCACCCTCTGTGTTGCTTGGATCAATGGAGGTCTGATGGAAAGTTTGTGAAGAGGGAGGGAGAGAGGGAGGGCTTAGAGCTGAGCGTGGCACCCTCTGTGTTGCTTGGATCAGTGGAGGTCTGATGGAAAGCTTGCGAAGAGGGAGGGAGAGAGGGAGAGCTTTGAGCTGAGTGCAGCACCCTCTGTGATGCTTGGATTAACCCTTAATCCCTGGCCCCTCTGTTGACAGCCGGCAGACAGCTGCTGGAGCAGGCTGAGAATCGTCGCCCGGACTCCAAGCTGACCAACACCCCTGCCTCGCGCTCCAGAAGCCACGACGACACGGAATATTCTGAGACGTTCACTTCCATGCGTGACGGCAGCAAAGCTGTCTCCAGCCATTCCCCTTCGCGCTCCACCACCACACGCACACCCGCCTCACGGTCCAGGTAAGTCCCCCCCCCTCCACCCACCAAAGCCAAGACAGAATCAATAATACTAAATCAAACAGCATAAATTAAATATTTTTTTTGCAATAACAGGATACCCATGTAAGTGGGGGGCGGCAGTTTCATTGATGTTGATAATTGTGGGGTGCAGTAGAGTATATCAAGAGGTGAACAATGTTTCAAGCATAATATTTAAACAGCATGGATTCTGCAGTCCATGGAGAAGCCGTTTTTGTTTGAACAAAAAAACAAAAAAAATCCCCCTCCACCCACATAAAACTGATCACCTTGTAATCCTAAAACTTGTTGACAACAGGAGCTCACCTTCAGTCCGGACAGCGGAAGACTCGGCAGCTTCCATCAAGACAGCAGAAGACTTGACAGAGTCTGTCAAGACGGCGGAAGACTCCCAGGCAGACTCGGACTCGTCCATCAAAACGGCCAGCGATGCTGAGCGAGGCAGCCCAGACATCAGCGCCGCCCCTCGGAAAGTGCCAGGTATGGTGCAGTGGACAGTGAACAATTGCTTACAGTGGCAAAAGAACTTCTGTCTGACATGCCGGTGGTGGGGGGGGGGGGGGGGGGGGCATTTGCCTCAAGTCAGTGATTATTGCTTAGGACTGCGTCTGGTGGCCACGTATTTTGCTGGAGATGTGCGGGCAAGCCAGGCTGGCTGTAACAGAGGTCAGCTGTAACACAGGCCAGATCGGCTGTAACACAGGCCAGGTTGGGAGTGATACAGATCAGGTAGGGCAGCTGTGACACAGGCCATGTCAGTGACACAGGCCAGTATTGACATGAGCCAGGTCAACAGTGATACAGGCCAGGTTGGTAGTGACACAGGCCAGGTTGGCAGTGACATCAGCCAGGTCAGCAGTGATACTGGCTGGGCTGGCGGTGACACAGGCCACAGTCAGCAGTGACACAGGCAAAGGTTGGCAGTGACACAGACCAAGGTCAGCAGTGACACAGGCTAAGGTCATCCGTGACAGGCCATGGTTTGCATTGACACAGACTAAGGTCAGCAGTGACACAGGCCAGGTTTGCAGTGACACGGGCCAAGGTTGGCAGTGACACCAACCAAGGTCAGTAGTGACGAGCTAAGGTCAGCAGTGACAGGCCATGGTTTGCAGTGACACAGACCAAGGTCAGCAGTGACACAGGCTGGGTTTGCAGTGACACAGGCCAGTGTCAGCAGTGACACAGGCCAAGTCGGCAGTGACGCAGGCCAGGCCACAGGGGATTTTGCATCACATTTCAGTCTTGCTGGTTGTTTGCTGTCTCAAACCAATCCTGAGTAAAACCAACCCTAAGCCCATGACTGTCACGCTTGGCAGCTCTTGGTGCAGTTGCCCATCGAAAACAAAGGCACTGCAGCAGAACCTCCCTCTTAACACTACCATGAAATTCAAGCAGACATGCATGGTCTTGAAAGGGTGGTGCTGATCAGGGGTTTGTTAACCAGAAAAGGTTTCAGAAACTGTGGTCTTAAAGGGAGGGAGGGAGGGATGGTCGCATCAGGATGGTCTTCCCTACATGGGTTCACTTGCTGAACTAATCCTCACGGGTATTGTGCATGCTCTGAATTTCTTTCACTTGGACTTTGAGGGTGACACGCGCTGTTGCCAGTCTCTTCTGCTGCAGGAAACTGGAGAAGTTTTCAAACACATCGGCATCTGAAAAGATATAGTTAACGAAGTTTCTCTAAAAAGCTAATTACCAGAGCTTTTAACAGCCAACAAGCAGAAAAAAGAGAACTGTGGATATTGGCCTAACTTCCTGCTGTCAAAGTCAACGGCAGATCAGTACACATTTGTTTGTATTTTTCAAAAGGAAATGATTCCACTTGAATTAGTCACACAGAAGTTAATGTGTTTGCTGTGGTTGTTTACAGAAGATGACTACTCGCTGTCCTTTGAAGAGTCTGTGACCGAGGATGAGTCCCTCAAGGAAGGACGTCACTCGGACAGCCACCGTCGTGACGCCAAGCGTCGTAAAAACAACAAGCCACCACTCAGCGAGGACAGTAAGCATTTGATTCTTCAATTTTTCTGCTGCTGGCGACAGACTTCCAAGCAAGTTCTGTGCTTCCGAGTGAGTGCTGCAGAAATACTGCATCAGCGGCACCAGTCACATCAATAAAAGCAACAAAAGTAGCAATGGAGGAAGGCTGACCTGCGGATCTGTGTTAGATTGTGTGTGCTGTGTTTGTCTGTTGACAGTGTTGTGGGTGCACCATGTCGTCTGTTAGGTTGTGTGTGCCGTGCTGTATGCGATTGCCCTGTCATTGTTGTTTGTGCCATGTCATCTGTGTTAGGTTGTGTGTGCCGTGCTGTATGCAATTGCCCTGTCATTGTTGTGCCCTCTGTCATATCTCTGATGGGATGTGCCATGCCATAGTTCAGTGCCTTGGATTCTGTGATTGTGTGTGCCATGTTATCTATGTGTACCTGTATGTGTGCTATGGCATGATTATCTGTGTTTGGTAATGTACTGTCATGTGTGTGTGTATGTTGGTGTGATCCATACTTGTGTGCCATGCCATCAGCTTGACATTGCCTTTCACAGTCTTTGCTTTCCTCTTGTGCAACAGGGAGCTCATACAGGGTCAATGACCTGACCTCCGTGTTCGGTGGGGAGGACTCCTTCAACCGCTTCACCATCGACATTGTGCGCAACATCATGCGGGAGGAGGAGATGCGGGCGCAGCACCAGGAGTCCCTGCTGCGGATCCGCGTGAAAGCGCTGAAGGAGAAGACCAAAGCACAGCTGTCTTTGCTGGAGCAGGAGAAACAGCAGCTGCTGGAGAAGGGCAAGGCCAAGGATGCCCAGCCGGAGGCCATCCAGCGAGAGCTCAAGCGTCTGGCCGACAAGGAGAAGGCCATCTTGAAGGAGCAGGAAGAGCACAAGGTCAGTTCGGAGATGATGCAGACCGACTGAGGCAGATTCCTTGATGAGGTCTTCCTTTGCCAAGTAGTTTTGGGTGGGAAGAGGTAGGGTCGGTGAGCTGGCATTGGACTGTGGCTGACTTGTTTCTAGTCTGGCTGACAGGGAGCAGGCCATCTTGAAGGAGCAAGTGCATGAGCACAGTTGTGGCTCCACGCTGATTGAGGGAGCTAGTTTCTTTCAGACGGGCTCTCTTGCCCTGTGTTCCTGGTTGGGCACAAGCAGGGTCGGTGATCTGGCATTGGGCTGTGGCTGACTTGGTTTTTAGTGTGGCCGACAAGGAGGCCATCTTGAAGGAGCAGGTGCACGAGGTCAGTTCGGCAGCAACGCACGCTGATTGAAAGAGCTAGGTTCTTTGAGAAGGGCTCCCTTGCCCTGTGTTCCTGGTTGGGCACAAGCAAGGTCGGTGATCTGGCTGTGTTTGACTTGGTTTTTAGCGTGGCTGACAAGGAGAAGGCCATCTCAGAAAAGCAGGCTGGAGGAGCACAGGCTCCGTTCAGAGATGACAAAGGCAGTTTGCTGGAGGACTTCCTTGCCCTGTGCTCTTGGTCGGGCATGGTGGGTAAGGCTGGTGAGCTGGCATCAGACTGTTGCTGACTTGTGATTATTCTGGTCGACACGGAGACGCCATCTTGAAAGAAGAGGAAGAGCACAAGGTCATCTGAGTGACAACACACATTGGTTGAGGTAGTTCCTTCAAAGACTCTCTTGTCCTGTGTCTTTAGTTGGGCATGGGTGAGTAGGCTGGTGAGCTGGCACCGGACAATGGCTGACTTGTTTCTCAGTGCCTGGGACACAATGCAGCACATTCCAGTGTGGCATCGCCGTGGCTGGTCTGTCTGTCTGCGTCCGTCTCAACATGGCTACCGCAGGCTCATCAAGACCTGCATGGGAGTCTCGGCAGCCCAGTGGCTGGTCTGTCTGTGTGCGTCTGTCTCAACATGGCTGCCACAGGCTCATCAAGACCTGCATGGGAGTCTCGGCAGCCCAGTGGCTGGTCTGTCTGTGCGTCTGTCTCAGCATGGCTGCCACAGGCTCATCAAGACCTGCATGGGAGTCTCGGCAGCCCAGTGGCTGGTCTGTCTGTGTGCGTCTATCTCGACATGGCTGCCACAGGATCATCAAGACCTGCATGGGAGTCTCGGCAGCCCAGTGGCTGGTCTGTCTGTGTACGTCTGTCTCAACATGGCTGCCACAGGCTCATCAAGACCTGCATGGGAGTCTCGGCAGCCCAGTGGCTGGTCTGTCTGTGTGTGTCTGTCTCAACATGGCTGCCACAGGCTCATCAAGACCTGCATGGGAGTCTCGGCAGCCCAGTGGCTGGTCTGTCTGTGTGTGTCTGTCTCAACATGGCTGCCACAGGCTCATCAAGACCTGCGTGGGAGTCTCAGTGCCCCAGTGGTGGCTGCATGCTTCTTGAGACACAAAACATGCAAGTTTTGTGTGGAAGTTTTGATGCTTCATGCATACATTTTCTCTCATTCATCCACGCTTCATATGGATGTATTTGAATAGTGCCCTGTACATTTTTTCTTAATAGTTATTATTCATCAGTAGCTTAGCAAGGACTGGTTAGTTGTTAGGTTTTGACTGAATCTAAACAACCATCCTTGTAAGATAAAGTTTGGGACTTTTTAGTTTTTTAGATGTTGAGATGTCATGTGTGTGCAAGACGCAGTATTTGTTTCTCATAGGATTCATATTACACCACCTGGGTTTCTCCTCTGCCTCAGGTTTTAGTGCCTGTCCCACCCATGTGGATGGCATGAAATACTGTACTGCTTATTATAATATTAGTTGGGCTTTGTGATACCGTTGATGTAATCAGTGTCGGTGAGTTACCTGGTTCTTGGTTGTCATGGCATGGGACCTGGTCTCAGTGGGGGGGGGGTGTTGGTTTTGTGCTTTTTCAGGCGGAGATTGACCGGATGTTCAAGTCGGAGGAGCTTGCCAGGGAACACCGACAGAGTCTGTTGAAGCAGCACGAGCAGATTGCCAAGATGCAGGAAGAGGTACAAAGCCACGGAGCTCGCTGTGTGTTTTGGCCTGTGCATACATACCTACACACACACGCATGCATGCACACACACACATGCATATGCATGCACACACACTCATGTAAATGCACACATGTTTGCGCGCGCGTGCACACACACACACACACACACACACACTTTCTCATGCACACTCTCTTTCATGCACACACACATACATGCATGCTCACACAGACACACACACACCACACACACACACACACACACACACACACACACACACACACACACACACACACACATATACAAGCAGGGTTGAAGGGTTATTCACATCAGTACACTCAGTGAAGTGTGGAAGATGGGCAGTGACATTTGTTTTGTTTCTGACAGACAAGGGAGAAGATGAAGCAGCTGCAGGTACGACTGGGTGGACCAGTGGAAGGCCAGACCGAGGATGAAACCAGCCTGGTCAGTGTAGATTTCTGGCCTACTGTCCCAGTGTTTGCATTAACCCATAATTTCCGGTGTTTTACTGCGTAAAGTAAAAGTCCAAGGTTTTTAAGTATGCAAAATGACCATCGAAATGATTGACAAATGACTCACTAGTTGCAGATTTAATGAAATAAAAAATAATTGTTTTTGTTTAATTGGGTCTTTAATCGATTTTATTTTCTGTAGGCTTCCCCGGAAGTGACGTCAGTCTGGGGAGTCAGTGCAGTTGCCATCTTAGATTCTTCAGTAAACTGTGTAAGCATGTGGTCCACAAAAAAGTTAACTATGCCGGCCTACTGTGTTGCCACAAACTGTAACAATTCGCAGACGACCTCAGGTATAACAATGCACGAGCTCCCGCACAATCAACCCGCAGTGAGGCGAAAGTGGATTAAGTTTATACAATTCAAACGAGCTGACTTTCTTGCTGCGCCGCATCAAGTCATTTGTGTAGCAAGCATTTCAGTAAGTGCGATTTTGCAAACCCCATGGAATACTGCATGTCGAAGCTGACACAATGTTCCGGTACTCTTTCAAAATCCTGCCTGACAGGCTCAAACTGATACGGCTCTATCCTTATGGGTCTCTTGGGCAAAGTATTAGTTTTGTCTTCGGAGCTCGAGTTGGCCTTTTTGCAGCGACTCCCCAGAGTGATGTAGTAGGCATATGGTCACGTGATTTGGGCATCATGGTGACGCTTTTGGTACGACAGAAAATGCCTTTTTTGTCGTGCATTTATAACCCGCAGATCACAGTTTCACCTACATCATTGTTCTCAGCGAGCTTTAACAGAAATCGTGTCAAAAATCACCCCTAACCTTGGACTTGTCCTTTAAGCTCATCATATACCAGAAACAAAAGCAGCAGTTGGTCAGATATACCAGCTGCTATGTTGTTTGACCAGGTAAAAAAACCCACCAAAAAACCTATTAAAAACAAAAAAGCAAAACAAAAAAACACCACAGAGAGAGAGTGGTGTGTGTGGATGTGTGTGTGTATTCTAGACAGGGACAGGTACAGTGTGTTTGCTAGCAGAGCTTTAGTAGTATTGACAGCCATGTATCTGACTAGTTACAGTATTTTTCCTACCGGTTTCTGTGAACCACTTTCACAACCTTATTGATGCCACATTGGTTTGAAAAATGTCTAGCATGATCATTGTGTCCTTTTCTATTGCTGCTGCAGCTGTGTTGGAGATCATAAGCCCTGTTTGTCGAACAAAGGCTCCAACCAGGCTTATTGGTAATGGATCAGATAAGGTTTCTTCAGATTTCCAGTGCAAAGAATTCATGTTTTCTATCCTCATAGTGCAACAGCATTGCCCCTCCTCCCCCCCCCCCCCCAACCCCCCACCCCAGTCTTTTTCCTCCACAAGATAAGTGAACGTCAAAATGTTTGTTTTGTCCTGACAGATGGAGGACTTGTCAGATGCCAGTGATGTCTCTTATGCAAAAGGTGGGTCAGGGTTCTTCTTGGTACATTTTAGTTTATAAACTTTCTCCCGTTGGCTCCAATTTCCATTTCTTCAGCTGTCACTGGAGTCCCACCCCACACGTATTCTTAAATCTCTACAGGTAGACGTATAGATTGTATGGATTCTTCAGTTATGTACAGACTTCATTGAAATGTTATACAGTGATCGAGGCTCAAACTTGGGACAGGGTCATTTGTAGATCAGAGGTCTGCTGTGTTCTGCTTGGCGATTGACTGCCAGAGGAGTAAATCAAGACGGTCAGTTGCCAAGCAGAACATTGCGTTCCTCTGGAGGATCTGCAAATCACCATGTCCAAAATCTAAGCCTTCATCGTCAATTTTGTTTTCATTTCAGTAATACTGTACAGATAAAACTGCAATGAGCTGTGTCGGGCACAGAGCATAGACCACTGGACAGGCCCCAGTTGCTGCTGGGACCAGTTCAGCAATACTCAGCATACATGTTCATGGACTGCATTGTTGTCAAACAGCATAAACTTGTGAATTCACGTTTTTCGCTCATTTTGCAATTTCTTGTTCAGTGAGAGGAGCAGGCGTGAAACAGTTTTCATTCTCTTTTTGTTCCTTTTGTTATGGGTTGTTGTTGTTTTTGTGTTTGCAAATCCTATTTGATATTTTGACCTCACAGTTGTCATGGAAATTCTCATTCTCATGAGGGGCAGAGGTAGGCAGCATACCAAATGCTCAACAGTAAAAGGCTGCAGCCAGTCTGCCTTCACTACTACTCTAAATCTTCTTGTTGCTGAAGATACCAGTCATCTGCCACAGCCTGCCGAATTCTAGTTTGCAGGAGCTGGTTGGCTGAGAATCTGCTGACAGTGATGGTGTTTCGGTCACCCGACCGAAACCCTCTCTGGACTCATTCAGATCAAATCTGAAAACATTTCTTTTCCCAAAATTGTAGACCTGCCATGTTTTCTGTTCCGTGCTTCTTTGTTCATTCCAAGTCTCCCGGGCGTTTGCTGCCCGTTTTAAGCTGTGTATATTTAGCTTTGTATAGTCAGAATGCTTGTGTATGCTGGTGCCTCAGTGCGTGTGTGTGTGTGTGCGTGTGTGCTTAGAAAGGTCTCTACGGACAAGATTTTTCACTTCAGAAATACTTCTGTTTATTATGCCTTTGTGCGTTTCAGATTCCAAGTCGGACACGGAGGCCACACAACGCAAAGCCAAGGCCAGGGGAGACCAGCAGAAGTTGGAGAAACAGCAGAAACTGCGACTGGACCAGAAGTAAGTGGCTGGCTGCTTTGTCTGTGGAGCGGAGTCAGCTGGAGATTTTATCCCCCCACTTCAAACAGTGGTATGCAATGGCATAGTCTCATGAGTCGCTTCTTGCAAGTACCATATACACAGAAATGGAATATTCAGATGTGAGAAGGAACTCGTAGTAAATTCTTCTGAGAACAGTTGTGGCAAAACAGTTAAATTTTTTATATTTTGGCAGTGTGTGTGTGTGCGCGCGTGTGTGTGTGTGTACTTGTGTATTGGGCGATTCAGTGAAGCTGGTTTGCTAGAGTGAATGCGCTTTGTAATCTTTTGCAAAAGAAGTCGCGAGAGGTCGCAGCGCACTTCCGGGCCGATTTCTGAGTAGGCGTTGCTTCACGCTGTGTATAACAGTGGAAGTTCAAATTAGAATTGCGAAGCAGTACAAATGCCAATACTGTTGCAGTTGCAAAAATTACCGTGGAAAGGGGATGGAGGGTGAACAAAAAGTGTGTTTGCGTCGTTTTGGGGCTGATCAGAAGATCGCGAGTTCGTAGAAAAAAATGCGTTTTGGGGCATCCTAAAGCACAAGCAACAAGTTATTGCTTATTTCCAGACACATTATGACTACGTGCCTCAAAAAATGCCTTTAACGTTGGCAGTGTAAAATTCACAAATTCACTGTCACCGCCTTCCATTGTGAAGAAAGTGCGCACCGGAAGTAAAAGCAGCCAAGGGACTTAAGCGATGCCGGGCAAAAGTCAAGGGAGTTAACAACCCCACCTGAATCGCCCAGTACAAGCCTATGCATGTCTGCGTCTTCATGGATGTCAGCATCTGCCTGTGTGAAAAAATTCTCTATGTTATTACAGCAGCAGGTGCATGTAATGGTCACCCTACCGCAGGTGCCTGATGGTACACCGACAGAAGCTAGCCAGAGATTTGAAACTGCATGTGACTGTGGAAACCCTCCCCCCCCTTCCCTCCCCCCACAGGTGTCTGATGGCATGTGAACTGAAGCTGGCAGAGCTCCAACAACCAGCTAGAGGTGGTAATGGTAAAAACGCTCGCTTCCCCCAACCACAGGTACCTGACAGTGCGGGAACAGAAACTGATGGAGCGTGAAAAGCAGGCCAGCGAACTGTTTGAGCTCCAGCAACCAGCTAGAGATGGTAATGGTAAAAATGCTTGCTTCTCCCAACCACAGGTACCTGACGGTGCGGGAACAGAAACTGATGGAGCGTGAAAAGCAGGCCAGCGAACTGTTTGAGCTCCAGCAACCAGCTAGAAATGGTAATGGCAAAAACGCTTGCTTCCCCCAACCACAGGTACCTGACGGTGCGGGAACAGAAACTGATGGAGCGCAAGAAGCAGGCCAGTGAACTGCTGCGCTGGAAGCGTGACCTGGATGCGGAGGAGGAGAAGGTGCTGCAGCTGGAGCGTACAGCGCTGCAGGCGTGGGAGGGCCGCGTGTCTGATAAACCCTCTGCCACCAGGGGAGCCGGGGCCGCAGACAAGAAGAAAGAGCGTGATGCCAAGAGAGAGGAGACCGAAAAGAAAGGTGACTGCTGTGGTTACATTTTGATGGCACCGTGCGTTGGTAAAAGTTGGTGTATGCTGGTGCCTTGGCCCATCTCACGGGCATTATTTGCAACCAAACTCAGTGTGTTGATGTACCCTTACAAAATAACCAGTGAAAGTGCAAACAAGGTGGGTGCATATATATGTAATGTGTGTGCTGACAGTATCACTGTGACTTACATTATCTAGGCAAACACTGGGAGTTGGGGGGGGGGGGTGTTATGTTGCCATGAAAGGCAACAATCCTTGTTTGTTTTCATCTTGGTGGTACTGGCATAATGGTTGCTTACTATGGCGCTCTTTGCTGATGTGACTCTTCCCTGTCGGCAGTCAAAGCCCCGGGCAACCTGCGGCCGGAGCCTGGCGCACGATCAGAGACAACCACCACGCCCAGGACAGCACGATCGGAAACAGCTGTGACACCCCGATCCGCCGTCGACTCCTACACGCCCTTCAGCCAGTCAGAAGCTGTGTCCACTCACATCTCTGCCTCAGAATCCGATCACAAGAGGTCGGGGACAGAGAGCTCAAACTCCCGATCCCGAGCTCCTCGATCACGCTTGTCGCAGACCACCGAGAGCTCGGTGCCGGAGGACATCCCTGACGGGAGCGAGCTAAGCCAGCGCGTGCCCAGCCCAGACAAGCGCCTGGACTCCAGCGACGACACCATCATCAACAGCTCGGTCAACGAGGAGGAGGAGACGGAGGGGCGCAGCCGCAGCAAGGGGAAGAAATCGCCCGTGGGTAGGTTGCTTCCGCCGGGTAACTCGCCCCTTCCTCAGCCCTGGTCACGCAAGACGGGCTCCGAGAGCGAGTCGGAAGAGTCAGTGTCACACACAGGTCAGCCGTCACTCGGAGGTTGTGGTCGCTGTCGCTTTTCTGACCGTGTGTTGTGGTGTTGTTTGCTAGTCGTGGTGGCTGTATTTCTCTTAACCTTTCTTTTTTCTTTTTTTTATGTATATTTTCTTTGGCCTTTTGTTGAATGTCGCCTGCGAGTTGTGATCACTCTGTCCTGACCTTTTTTTGTTGTGTGTCATTTGGCGGTCATGGTCACTGTATCTTCTGGCCTTTTGTTGCATGTCGTTTGAGGATCATGGTCACTGTCACTTGCATGTCATTTGCAAGTTGTCATCACTCCTGTCTTGATCCTTTTTGGTTGTGTCATTTGAGGGTCATGGTCACCTGTCATTTCTGACCTTGTGTTTTGCCCTCTCATCCTGACTGATTTGCCTGTGTGCTGTCCTGCAGACTTGCTATTGTTCACTGCTTCCACACCCAC
>OY757551.1:16815926-16839745 GCA_963584105.1 Alviniconcha strummeri
CCCACCCGTTCCCTCATCAGGACATGGACTCTTCACTGCTGAAGCCTCCACCCACCCCTTGCTCCCCACCCCACCCCCCATTCTGTACCCCATCTACCCCATACCCCCACCCCCCATTCTGTCCCCCACCTACCCCATACCCCCACCCCCCATTCTATTTTCACCTACCCCATACCCCCACCCCCATTCTGTCCACCACCTACCCCATACCCCCACCCCCCCATTCTATTTTCACCTACCCCACCCCCCATTCTATCCCCCACCTACCCCATACCCCCACCCCCATTCTGTCCCCCACCAACCCCATACCCCCACCCCCCATTCTGTCCCCCACCTACCCCATACCCCCACCCCCCATTCTATCCCCCACCTACCCCATACCCCCATTCTGTCCCCCACCTACCCCATACCCCCACCCCCCATTCTGTCCCCCACCTACCCCATTCTGTCCCCCACCTACCCCATACCCCCACCCCCCCATTCTGTCCCCCACCAACCCCATACCCCCACCCCCATTCTGTCCCCCACCTACCCCATACCCCCCACCCTCCATTCTATTTTCACCTACCCCATACCCCTGCCCCCATTCTGTCCCCCACCAACCCCATACCCCACCCCCCATTCTGTCCCCACCTACCCCCTCCCCCGACCCCCAGGCTGCACCCCCATCTACCCCCTCCCCCAACCCCCAGGCTGCACCCCCATCTACCCCCTCCCCCGACCCCCAGGCTGCACCCCCATCTACCCCCTCCCCCGACCCCCAGGCTGCACCCCCATCTACCCCTCCCCCGACCCCCAGGCTGCACCCCCATCTACCCCCTCCCCCGACCCCCAGGCTGCACCCCCATCTACCCCCTCCCCCGACCCCCAGGCTGCACCCCCATCTACCCCCTCCCCCGACCCCCAGGCTGCACCCCCATCTACCCCCTCCCCCCAACCCCCAGGCTGCACCCCCATCTACCCCCTCCCCCGACCCCCAGGCTGCACCCCCATCTACCCCCTCCCCCAACCCCCAGGCTGCACCCCCATCTACCCCCTCCCCCGACCCCCAGGCTGCACCCCCATCTACCCCCTCCCCCGACCCCCAGGCTGCACCCCCATCTCCATCTTCACTTCTGTTGATCAGCTGCCACAGCCACAGGCCTCCAGTCCTGCTTTAAAGCATTTGTGTGCTTCTGGCAGCAGAAGTGCTGGGCTGCAGTTTGGAGGGTCTGCACCCCAAATGTTCCCTTCCCGCCATCCTTGAAGTCTGTGTGGTTGCGCTTGTGGGTATCGTGGGCATTCACACACCGCCCTCTGCTTTTCTCTGATCTCTTTTTGATGCTTTGGTGTTGCTGTGCAGTTAATGTCAGTGCATGCTTTCCTTCCGTTAGTGCTTCAGGGCAGGACCAAAAGCAAAAACAATTCGTGGGTTACGTGCCAGACCGAAAATACCTACAGGTTCTGCAAGGCAGGATAAATGCTGTGATGCTTACCAGAGTTTTCTGTCGCTAGGTGTAAAGATTTTATTGAGCTTTTTGCCCCTGGGGGGCTAGAAAGCAAAGTTACATTTACACAATACATTTCGTATAAACAAGTACATGAGTGCTATACTGCTAATAATAAACGACTACCATCTTCACTGGAAAGATTAGGAAAGATAGCAAAGACCTCCTTTTCTTTTTCCTTCAAAACTTGATATTTCAAAGCTAGAACATAGAAGGCACGAAACGGTTTTCGCCACAGCTAAAGGCTTAAGACTCGCTTTACACCTTTCCTTTGCACGTTGTCATTGCATCATGCTAAGAGTTCCAACTATGATTTGTGACCGTTCCGCAGAAACACTCTCTGACGTGTCAGACTATGAGGTTCGGATCCGTCAGCTGAGCGACATGCTGCGGCGGCGCCGTAAAGAGGCCGACATGCTGAAGAAGGAGCGGTCAAAGAGAATGAAGGACAAGCTCCGCGCACAGGAGGAGTCCCTCAAGAAACAGCTGGAGGTGAGTGAGAGGCGGGGAATGGCATTGTCACTGTGGATGAATGTGATGGAGCGCCTACTGGCACAGGGGGAGTCCTTCGAGAAAAGGTTGGAGGTGAATGAGAGGCAGGGAAACGGCATTATAGCTGTGGTTGAACGAGAGTGCCTACTGGCACTGGGAGAGTCCTTCGATAAAAGGTTGGAGGTGAGTGAGAGGTGTGGAGGGGTTTTGTCACCGTAGGTGAAAGACTTCCATTTAAGACCGTTTGAAGGTGTGAGCAAAATGGTAACTGTGGACTCGCCTCTACCAAACTGTGCTTATGAAATAATACCATCTCAAGTTTTGGGGTTTATTCGTAGAAAGGTTGTCACTGTCTTTAAACTGTTTACCATTTGAAGGTGTGAACAAACTAATAACTGTGGACTCGCCTCTACCAAACTGTGCCTTTGAAATAATACTATCTCCAATTTTGGGGGTTTATTCATAGAAAGGTTGTCACTGTGTTTAAATTGTTTGTTTACCATTTGAAGGTGTGAATAAACTAGTAACTGTTGACTTACCCCTACCAAACTGTGCCTATGAAATAATACTATCTCCAATTTTGGGGGTTTATTCATAGAAAAGTTGTCACCATCTTTAAATTGTTTGTTTACCATATGAAGGTGTGAACAAAATGGTAACTGTGGACTCGCCCCTACCTAACTGTGCCTATGAAATAATACTATCTCAGGTTTTAGGGTTTATTCATAGAAAGGTTGTCAGTGTCTTTAAATTGTTTACCTTATGAAGGTGTGAACAAAATGGTAATCGTGGACTCGCCCCTACCAAACTGTGCTTATGAAATAATACTATCTCAGGTTTTAGGGTTTATTTGAAGAAAATTTGTCACCGTCTTTAAACTGTTTATTGTTTGAAGGTGTGAACAAAATAATAACTGTTGACTCGCCCTATCAAACTGTGCTTATGGAGTAATACTGTCTCCACTTTTGGGGGTTTATTCATAGAAAGGTTGTCACTGTCTCTAAATTATTTGTTTGTGTGTGTGTAGTAATAGTAATGATAGAGGGGATTTACATAGTGCCCATCTGCCACCTGAAGCGGGAGGCCAGAGCATACATGTGTGTGGCGTGCTTTATAAACTTTGCTGATTTACGTCTGCACAGAGGTAGCAGGTGTTGGGGTTAGGGCAGGCTAGGGATGGAGGATGAGGAGGGGGTGCAGTGAGGGGTATGAACAAAATGCAACGTATTTATTTTCCACCAGTTATTTTCCACCGTATTTATTTTCCACAAGGGTATGCTTGTCTGTCCTGTGAGCTACACACTCCATCAGCGTGACACTGCAGCAGCATCCATGCAGCATCAGTCGTGTGTTTCTTCTGTGAGCTGTGCATCCAGTCAGCCCAGCACTGCAGCATTATCTGTGCCTGTCCTTTCTGTCCCCAGGCCTACGAAATCTACATCGCCCAGGTCAAGACGGAGCAGGCGGACCTGGAGCACGAGGGGAGTAAGCCGACGGTGCCGCCGAAGATCAAACAGCCACAGGCCAGCAAGAGTCGGACCAGCCCTTCCTCCTCCCCGAGTCCCAACCGACGCAGCCAGCACGATGACCCCAACTATTCCTCCAGTTACGAGGGCACCGACTCCAACCAAACTTCCCCTGCACTGTCAGAGGGCATGGGTGGGTAGATTTGGGTGGTGGGGTTTTTTTTTCTTAGTTTTTTTTTCTTTTTTTTCTCCCTTTTTTTTTTTCTTCTTTGTTTATTTAATTGCCCTAAATGGGAATTTTTCAGTCGGAAATTTGGGTTAGTTTATGCAAGGAAAGCCAGCTGAGTGGCACTACCCAGCCCAGGTGCTTGTCCTTAAGGGCGCTCTGAATATAGCATGAAGTGGCTTGGCCAAGTGCCTTCAGCTCCTGTGTCAAGGCCAATCTTTGCTGGGGGTGCGGCCCAGGTCTTGTTGCGCCAAGTCCTGGCAAAGCTTCCAAAGCTGCATGACCGCATGGCACATCTGATTGGTTAGTCACTTTGGGATACAAGCAGGTCAGCCGTTGTTTAGATGAGTCTCAACCTGTGGAAATTGAAGCAGAAAGTGCCTCACAGAGGAGGATTTTTGTTTTTGTTGCCCTGTGGTATTGTCAGCAGGTGCTATGGGACCCATTTGATCCCAGCTGCTAGGATAAAAACTATTTAAAAAAAAGAAGGATCCCAGCTTCTAGGATAAAAACTTTAAAAAAAGAAGGATCCCAGCTGCTAGGATAAAAACTTTAAAAAAAAAAGAAGGATCCCAGCTGCTATCATAAAAACCTTTTTTTAAAGGATCCCAGCTGCTAGGATAAAAACTTTAAAAAAAAAGATGGATCCCAGCTGCTAGGATAAAAACTTTAAAAAAAGAAGGATCCCAGCTGCTAGGATAAAAACTAAAAAAAAAAAAAAGGATCCCAGCTGCTAGGATAAAAACTTTAAACTAGAAGGCTCCCAGCTGCTAGGATAAAAACTTAAAAAAAAAAAAAAAAGGAGCCCAGCTGCTAGGATAAAATGTTTAAAAAGGATCCCAGCTGCTAGGATAAAAATTTAAAAAGAAGGGATGCGCTTCTGCAGCAAATCATTGAAGATTTCAGTGCAGATAGCCCACTGCTTTAGTACTAAAAGCCAACGTGACCTTAGCCACCAAGCAGGCCTTAAAGTAAACATGCTTAACGTCTACAGAAACCATGAGACTTATTAGGGACAGAGAGAAGGTGGGGGGAGAGGGAGATTATATACCTGTTGCTACACTGTCATCACCAGAATGACTCTGGGCAGCGATGAGAGCCATTTTAATGTTTCGTAACTGTGAGGGACAAAGTCACAAGACAGTTTCCACAGACCACAACTTTTGAAGAGAAAGGAGAGCCAAAGTGGATTCGAACCGAGGTCTTTCTGCCTGCCAGCCTAACGCCTTACCGCTAGGCCAAAGCGGCTCTCTCGAGCAGGCCTGCAACAAGTCAGCAGAGTTGTGTGAAGATGTGGCTGGGACTTTCCCCTCAGGTTTTCCACAGTGTGAACTAAATCAGGACAGCACCACTCAAAGAACTGTTCACACGCTCCAGGCTGTAAGTGTTGTGGAGCCAGTTCATTATTGATGGCAAGTCTGAGAGACCCGAGTGTTGGGGATAAAAAAATGTCATTGAAAGACTGTTCAGTTTGTTGGTGGCAAGTTAAGAGCCTGAGTTTTTGTTTTGTTTTTTACACCTTGTTTGGTGATCTCCTCCCTTGTTCTGGCACGTTTCAGAATGGTTCCATTGATGCATGTTGTTGTGTACTTGCACAGACTCCAAAGTGTCCCCACTGTCGGAGAAGGGGAAGAAGAAGCCTGCATCTTCCTCCATCATGGACCGCATCTCTGAGGGTAGTGAGTCGCAGTCGGACCGCTCGCGCCAGGATGCCAAAAAAGGCCGCAGCAGCGACAAGAGCGGTCTCCCCCACAGCATCTCAGACGACCTCAGTGTGTCCGAAGCCATCGAGGAAGCTGTGGACTCGGCCAGCGGGGCATCAGATCCTTCTGCCATCCTCAATATCAAGACCAGCGACCCAGCCAAGGCTGACACAGAAAACAAGACTGCCAGTATGGTGGATGAGAACATTTCGTACAGTCAGGACTTTTCAGAGACGGTCTCTCAGAGCCTGGCCAAGAGCCACAGCAGGATCCCCGTGTCCATCCGCAGTGATGCCTCCCACGCTTCAGGGCGCAGCGCGGCCAAGTCAGAGGTCTCCGAGGTCATCGAAAGTGCTGTATCGACAGCCAAGTCAGACAGTTCTGCTGCTCCCAAGTTTGACCTCAAGGCCACACCCGCTGGGGGGAAAGAGGGGTCAGTGTCCGCTGCATCAGCGTCATCGTCACGCCCCCAGACGGGTATTCAAGAGTCAGACAGTGAGAGTGAGTCGCGCATCAACAGAACTCTTTCGCGTCCTTCCAGCGAGCGATCGACAGGGTCCACTACCTACAGCGACCTACATGACTTTGATGAGGAGGAGGAAGACATCATCAGCTCTGAGTCGGACCGCACACCAGTCAAGGTGTCGGTGTCCCAGAAGGAGAGGTCCCCGGTGGCTCAGAGCGTACGGACAGAGGAGGACATCAGCGAGCACGTCTCGGTCAGCCTGCCGTCCATCTCGGAGAAGAAATCAGTGAGCCAGGCCGCAGCACTGGGTCACCAGGACTCCATTGATGCTGTCCTGGGCGACCTGCTTGGGGAAGAGGATGCCACACCCACTCAGACGCCTCGTGCGGAGACTCCACCCCTGGGTCAGGTAAGAACTAGAGCTGCGCTGCTCTGCTGCAAACATCGAGGTTTGTAAGGAGGAGGGCTAGAAGAGCTTAGGTGAGAAAGAGGACAGCAGTGTTCTGTATGAGACGATAGTGGTAAGTTGAAATTTAAATGCATAATGAAGAAGGTGAGAAAGGGGACAGCAGTGTTCTGTATGAGACAATAGTGGTAAGTTGAAATTTAAACCCCTGGTGAGGAGGGCTAGAAGAGTTGAGATGAGAACAGGGACAGCAGTGTTCTGTATAAAATGATGGTGATGAGTTAAAATTTAAACACGTAATGAAGAAGGTGAGAAAGAGGACAGCAGTGTTCTGGATAAAATGATGGTGATGAGTTAAAATTTAAACACATCATGTGCTTTTCTCGACAGGTTTTAGTAAGAGGGATTTGTGTATTGAAGGGAACTGCAGCCATGACAAAAATATGTTTGTTGAGCAGAGATTCATGTGCAAGTCCAGGCGTCTAGTAAACAGTGTTCTGGAGTGTTCTGTGAGAACTGTGCGGCAGTCTTTTTCTTTCCTCTGGTGGTCATTTGGGGTAGGTCTCTGGCCTGAGTGTGTCAAGACAAAGTACTGTTCGTGAAGACCATAGCAGTCAGACGCTCTCTTATTATCAGTAGTAAATTTAATTAATTCTTTATTTGTATCTGCAGATGACGAATGTGTAAAATCATTAGTTTTCAGACTAGGACAATGAAAGCAAAAAATTTACATAAGAAACCCAGGAACCCAGAAGCTGATCCAGCACTGAGTGAGATTTTGCACGTGCAGCCATTCTTCTGCAGACAGCCTAATGAAAGTATGCATGTAGCCTCCTATGCCATTTGGACAGGTGCACTCCGAAGCTGGCAAAAGCATCTGCATTTTTGTTTTGCTTGGTGCAGGAGGACGCCCCTGACCCCTTGCTGATGACCGACCCCCTGGCTGACTTCCATGAGGGAGACCGCGTGCTGGTGGGTGGGCACCACCTGGGCACTCTTCATTTCAAGGGACCTGTCACGTTCGCCCCAGGCTTCTGGGCAGGCGTGGAACTGGACGCGGCCGAAGGCGACACTGATGGGCAGCGGGATGGGAAGCGCTACTTCACATGCGAGCCTGACCACGGGGTGTTGGTGCCAGGCAGCGAGATCTCGGCCGCCGAGGACCAAGGTCTGTTGGAGGAGGCGGTGAAGCCCACAGCCGAGGGGGTGAAGAGTCCTGACGAGTCACTCACAGACCAGGATGAGTCGTCAGCCACTGATGGGGAGAAGTCTGAGTCACCTAAACTGACAACAACGACCATGACCGACCTGAAAGCTGGGGAGGAGGAGAAAGCTGAAGAGAGTGAGCCTTTGAGGAAGGAAGCGTCGTCCCCCTCCAGCAGGCGTAACCTTGACCTTCTGGCTGACGACATCACCGCGGACCTGGCCAAGTCCCTGATGAACGACAGCATGCAGACCATAAACTCTATCGCCTCCCGCCGCTCCCCGCCCAGCTCCCCGGCGCAGAAATCCCCGCCCCCTACCCTTCCCAAGCCCAAGATGCCCGCCGAGCAGCAGGCCAAGATGGAGCGAGAGAAGGAGGTGAAGAGGGAGGCTCGGAATCAGAGAGTGGAGAGCGCCACTTCTGCTGTGGTGGGGGGCCTCCTCGATGATGCCATCTCCAAGATGATCCAGATCCACCGCGGTCGCCAGGAGATGGCGGACGGCAAGGAGTCCCGGCTGGTCAATGGCTACTCTGACAACGACAGCGGGGTCGACCCGTCCCATGACAGCAGCCTGGAGCCAGGGTTTGGTTACTCCCCAGAACCAGAGGGGGGAGGCGGAGAGCTGGAGGAGCTGAAGCGACCGATGTCTCCAGAGCCATTCCTGCGACCAAAGTCCCCCGTGCCGGTCAAAAGCCAGCCACAGGAAGAGGTAAGAGCCAGCCAGCATCTGGTTGGTGAGGTCTTGGTGCCACTGCACTTGTACATGGGCCGTATCTTGCCACAGTTCTTCTCGTTTTTGTTTGTGTTTGGTTGGGTTTTTTTTTTTTTTTGGGGGGGGGGGGGGTTGTTTTAAGGCCTTTAACTGTTACCTGTATGTGAAGAAGATGATCAGTTTCAAAGACGCTGACAGTGGCAATTCACATGTTGTCAGGACTGTCTGAATTGTGTCAAGTACTTGAGAACAACATCCTGCCTGTGAAATAATCCTTCCCTTTGCACTTAATAATGCATAAAACAGGCATCTTTTTGCAGCTGTTCTTCAGCAGTAAAAAAGACTTGAAAAAGAAAGCAATAAAACTAAGCAAAGGAGAATTATCAAAGTTGTTTTCTCTTCCCAGTTCTTTTGACAACAGCATCTGGATCGACTTGACACATGTTTGTGTTTACCTGAGCCTAATTATTCTTAGTTTTATTGTTAAGAATGTATAGGAGAGATTGTCTTTTTGTGTTTGTATCTTCTTTTTTTCTTCTTCCCTTCTCCCCAGCAGGATGATGATTACGACTTCACAGGGTTAATGGGAGATGATCAGGATTTCTTTGACGATGATGACTTTGGTCTGTCCGGCAAACCACCCCCACCCTATCCTGGGGCTGGGGACCAGACCAGAGCAAAAGAAACTGGAGGTAATACTGTGTGTGTGTGTGTGCGTGCATGCGCATGTGTGTGTATTTGTGTGTGCGTGTCTTTGCATGTGTGTCTTTGCGTGTGTGTGTGTGTGCATGTGTGTGTGCGTGTGTGTGCATGTGTTGTGTGTGTGTGCATGTGCATGCAGGTGTGTGTCTGTGCATGTGCATGCCTCTGTGTGTGTGTGTGTGTCTGTGTGTGTGGGTGTTTGTGTGTGTGTGTGGGTGTACAAACACAACAACAAAGACAGTATCTCTCACCTGGCATGTAAATAAATACAAGGTACGTAATAATAATGTACATAAATTTGTTGAATAAATTCTAATGGAGTTTATTTAATTTGTTGAGTGAATTCTGGTGGAGTTTATTTACCTTATATTTAGTTTGCCACGTGAGAGTTACCCTAGACAACTCCGGTCTTAGTTGTTGTGCTTGTGTGACGCATTTCTGGTGCTAATTCACTCCCTTTTTTGTTGATTCTGTCACAAATCTGGTTTCTCCAGTAACAGACAAATGGTCAGTCGTGTGGCATTCTGATTTGCTAGTCCCTGTTGACCACTGTTCAGCATAAGGTTGAGATTTTTAAAACAAAGCATGTCATTGGACCTTCCTGAAGCTACCCACAATGCACATCTTCTGCTGCAGTTATCCACCCACTGATTGTTTGCTATGTGCCAATGCGGAAACATTCCGACCCCATTCTCTACTGACTGCGTGTCCGTTCTGTGGCAGGTGCGGACTCCTCAACCCCTGCAGCCAAGTCCAACCTCAGCGCCGACCTCTTCATCATCCCCCACGAGCGTGCCGAGGTAGAGGCCATCGTGGCCGATGCCGTGGCGATCTACTGGAACCTGCGTCGCTGCGGGGAATCATGGGAGTCCGCCACCCCACCCCCTGAGTACTTGAGCGAGCACTCATCCCCAGGGGGTGCCGGAGAGCAGATGGAGGGCATGGTGTTGGGCAGCCGGCGCACGTTCCGGCGGCTTGTGTTCGACCTGACAGGCAACATCGTCAGGGACATCTACCAGCACGAGGACGACCTGGAGCCGCCCCCCTGGCAGAAAGCCCCGCAGAAGCGGCAGCGCTTCTTCAAAGGCCACAGCCCCCCCAGCACCATGGACGGGCTGATGCCCGTGGTGCAGTCCACCGTCACCGACATCCTGGGGCTCAACGGCTGCTCTGGGCGGCACCGGGGCAAGGCGGCCAACAAGTGGAACGTGCGCAAGAAGAAGGACCACGTGGACGCTGTGCTGGTGGAGGAGCTGCAGGAGGAGGAGGCGGACTGGATCAACTACGACAACGATGAGCTCTCCGTCAAGATGCAGCTGACGGACACCATCTTTGAGTCCTTGCTGGCAGACACCGTGGCCACGCTGAACGAAGTGTACTCCAAACGGCAGCAGCGCTTGCAAACGTCCTGACTTGCCGCGGCGGTTGCGGTGACCGATGCATGATGGCATACCTATCGCCCGGCAGCAATGGTGGTGGTGAAACGTCTTGGCTCGGTGGCGTCTCAGATGACCTGTACGTGGTAAGAGTTTTGTTGCTGAGGGTCAGCATCAGTGGGCTAGGGGCCACCGCCCAGCCATGAATTTGGAGTTGTGTCAAAAATTTGAACCCAGTCCCTGAAGGCCAAAAGCTGGGAAGGGGAACGAGAGTTTACACAGAGGTGACCTGCTACCGTAGGTGACCTGAGGTGACCTGCTACCGTAGGTCACCCCAGCAGCTTTGCTGTGATGTTGACATCAAAGTGCAGGAGTGGCTCTGGCTCCTTCAGCACCGCGTGTCAAAGGCTGATGTGAGCTTCTGGACACAGAGAGGGAGGAGGGTTGGTCAGGGAACAGTTCATTCCTGTGCTTTTGAAGTGGACGCCAAACCTCTGAGAGGATTTCTTGCAGATACGACATAAACGCTTGGGTTGTTCCAGGTTGGAGCAGCTTCAAAAAAACTGCCCTGTTATGACCTTGACTTTGCAGCTTTAAGGACACCCTGTACTTTGGGGAAACCCTACTGTTTGCTCCAGCGCGAGTACAGTTTTTGTTGTTTTTCACTTCAGCGACATCAGTATTCGACGATGGATGGAGGCAGGTTTGCATAGGCAGGCACTGTGTGTGTGTTAAGAGTGCACTGGGGTGTGGTCAGTTCTGTTGTGGGGTGATAAGATAATTATGTGCCTTAACGCTCAGTTTCAGGATATTAGCGCTTCAGTGGCCCAGCGTTGGCCACCTTAGCTGCACATGTGCATTCTGGTTTGTTCCATTATCCAGGACTTGAACCTGACTTGGGCTTTGAGCGACAGACCCAAGGACGTTTTGTTCCTCAGTTGCTCCAAATAGAGTGTCGTGAAAATTTCATGGGGAAATGTTACAACTCTTTCTTGCTTGTGAATCTTCTTTGGTCAGATGTTAATTCTGTCCATGCTTTTTGTTTGATGTTTTTCTTTTCTTTTTTTCCTTTTACTTTGGATGTATGGTTACTGTGTTATGTGTATTACATGGGAGCAACCTGCAACACAGAATATAGCTGGAGCTTTATTTAAATTTATTTTTTATCATTATTTTTACTTCTCTGTATCTTAATATTGTTTTATGCCAGAGATTTTTTTTTTTTTTTTACTTTTAAGTTTCGTCATTTGTGTAACTATTTAACTATTTTAAGCAAGTGTGACAGAAAATGCGGGAATATTTCTTATGGGTGATTTAGCATTTCATAATTTCTGTTTGATACCTAATGACTATCATGTTAAATGTTGTAATTGGTATCTAGCACTGTCCATGGATCCAAGTTTCCTTCCTGTCGTTACCATGTACCTGTTTATGTCTGCCTTTGATCAGCACCCAGGGTGACATTGACGCTGGTATTCATGCCGTAATCATGTAACTGAATTGGATGTCATGTTTTATCAAGGGCAGTGTATTTTGTTGTTAAGGATTGCCAGTGTGCAAAACAAGCTTCCACTGAAAAGAATGGTGCCTACCTGTTAGATACACATAGATGCATTTTCATCAGCTTCATTATTGTGAATATAACAATTTATCACAGGGATGCTAATGCTGATGACCACCCCCCCCCCCCCCCCCCCCCCCAAGCATCTGTTCCAGACCAGAATAATGTTGGCAACACGCAACATTTGTTTGCCGTTGTTACTTTAAATGTTGCGTGTGGCTTTTTTCCTTCCGATTTTACTTGTAGCTCGCCTCCTCAGTTGTTTAAAGTATTTTCAACTTCACATCAGTCATCTCAAAAGCTCATCTGTGATACAAGTGAATGGTCTTTGGAACAAGTCTGTGCTTTTTTGCATGCACTTACAAAGTAAAAGGTATTAATGTGTGTAGAATTTGTGTCCGACATTGTGGATGTATGACAGCTGATAGAGCTTGGACTTTGGTGAGAGCTGATGGGTGCGCAATCTCCTCATCTCCCATAATGGGCAGGCAGGTTTAACTGCCAGTTCTCTTGCAGGAGAAATCGGGTTTGATGGACCCAAGGGCGTTGAAATACGATTGCAGTTTGAGCATGAAGCTTGCGGGACAACGGGTCAGTGAGGGTCTGCCCCAGGGCTAGGGGATGGTGTGAAGCCTGTAGTAGGACCACGGGTCACTGAGGGTCTGCCCCGGGGCTAGGGGATGGTGTGAAGTCTGTGGGACCACGGGTCAGTGAGGGTCTGCCCCGGGGCTAGGGGATGGTGTGAAGCCTGTAGCAGGACCACGGGTCAGTGAGGGTCTGCCCCAGGGTTAGGGGGATGGTGTAAAGTCTGTGGCACAACGGGTCAGTGAGGGTCTGCCCCGGAGCTAGGGGATGGTGTGAAGCCTGCAGCAGGACCACGGGTCAGTGAGGGTCTGCCCCAGGGTTAGGGGGATGGTGTAAAGTCTGTGGGACAACGGGTCAGTGAGGGTCTGCCCCAGAGCTAGGGGATGGTGTGAAGCCTGCAGCAGGACCATGGGTCAGTGAGGGTCTGCCCCAGGGCTGGGGGATGGTGGCTTGCTCAATGCAGGGCTCAAATCTTGTTACTGTCATCACTGTTTCACTTTCCTCACATACATTAAGCCCCTCCAGTTAATCTCTGCAACACCTGCAACACCTGGTCAAGCATGTTCACCCCTTCCCTTCTCGGTAATGCTGCTTCTGGCCTCCCCCTTCAGGTTTAGTTACCTCAGATGCATTGTAAAAATGCTTCTCTTACATATCAGTCACCGTGACCCTAATTTTTACCGGTCATGTGAAGACCACACAATCCCCCACACCCTCCCACCCTGTCCATTCCATTTTCCTCCAACCCATGAAGCCCAACCGTGTCAGCAGCCCAGACTCCAGCCTGCTTTAATTGTTCTCTGACACCTCTCTGTCTAGTTGTTCTCTGACACCTCTCTGTCTAGTCGTTCTCTGACTCCTCTCAGTCTAGTTGTTCTCCGACACCATTCAGTCTAGTTGTTCTCTGACTCCTCTCAGTCTAGTTGTTCTCCGACACCATTCAGTCTAGTTGTTCTCTGGCTCCTCTCAGTCTAGTTGTTCTCCAACACCTTTCAGTCTAGTTGTTCTCCAACACCTTTCAGTCTAGTTGTTCTCTGACTCCTCTCAGTCTAGTTGTTCTCTGAAACTTCTCCATCTAGTTGTTCTCTGGCGCCTTTCAGTCTAATTGTTCTCTAACAACTCTCAGTCTAGTTGTTCTCTGAAACCTTTCAGTCTAGTTGTTCTCTGACACCTCTAGTTTCAGTCTAGTTGTTCACTGACACCTCTCAGTCTAGTTGTTTGCTAACACATCACAGTCTAGTTGTGCTCTGACACCTCTCATTCTAGTTGTTCTCTGACACCTCTCAGTCTTGTTCTCTGACACCTCTCATTCTAGTTGTTCTCTGACACCTCTCAATCTTGTTGTTCTCTGACACCTCTCATTCTAGTTGTTCTCTGACACCTCTCAGTCTTGTTGTTCTCCGACACCTCTCATTCTAGTTGTTCTCCAACACCTCTCAATCTTGTTCTCTGACACCGCTCATTCTAGTTGCTCTTTGTCTTTGATACCTGTCAATCTAGTTGTTCTCTGACACCTCTCAATCTAGTATTAAGCATCTCCCATTTCACCGACCCCCACATTTAGCTTCCTTGGATTATCTTCCAACACCTGAAATCCATTAAGCCCCTCCCATTGCAGCAAGCCAATTTCATCCATTTTGTCCACCTCAGTGCTGTCTGTTAAGCCTGTCCCATTTTGAGTAGATAAATCCCACCCCGTTTGCTTTCTTAGAAAACGTGAAAACCTCTCAGCCATCTTTGTGACTCCTCCCCAAGCGCTGTTTCTCGTTTCCACCTTGTGTCTGGTGAGTTGAGTTTGGATGGAATTTGCCAGGCTTCCTAATTTCTATAACCTGTATACAGGTGTGCTTGTCTGCTTCTTTTTCTTTCCTCTTTTTTGTTTTTGCTTTGTCTTTTTCATCTTTTTATTTGTTAGGTTTTGGGTTGTTGTTTTTACCTGGCAGGCAGGTGTGTTTTGTGAGATGTGTGTATTGAATAGTGATGACAGTGATGCTGGCTTGAGCCTGGGCCTGAGGCAGTTTTATGGGGATGAAGAGGAGGGTGAGGGGAATGAATACAGGCATAAGGTGATGGTGTTTCACCTGGAAAGTCACCAGGCCTCATTTGCTCTGGTTCAGCATAGAAAGCAGGTGGGTTGGAGTGTAGTAACGACTGGTTTGACCAACAGCAACAAAAAGAGTTCCAGTAAGCCGCAGTGGAGCAAGGGAGATGGCGCTGCAGAGTGAAGCATGGTCGTGTACATACATGGATATTTATTGCCCGTAGCGGACTGTAGTCTAGCGTACATTTATCAGACTGATTACTCACCAATACTCTTTTTAGACATGACACACACACACATATATATATATCTACACCTCAGTAATCTCACTAACTGATTGCCTGTAAAATGAGCATCTGTGTCGGTCAAGAAGATGCCTTTTCCACTCTGAAGGTACAAAACTTTATTCAGCAGGCGAACGGTTAAACATGTAAATTGTAAAGTGATCCCCCCCCCCCCCCCCATCAGAGTCCAACCTTTTCAGTATATTATATATATTTATTTTTTTCCTTTTATTTTTCTTCTTCTTCTGAATTGTGTAGTCATTGTGTATTCCTGAAACTTGAAAGAGGACTGTAAAAGTGGAACTACAATCTTCGTTAATGAAACTGATTGCTTCGAAATCGAAACAAATCTGCATCAAGGGTTGAAGCAGTTAGCCATGCTTTTTATTTGACTTGCCTTTTTCAGCTAGTGGTACTAATGGTAGTACATAGCCTTAATTCATTTGTAATCTCTTGGGCAGATGTTTTGTTGGTTATGTTTATCTTTTGACCATTGAAAACTTGATTTCAAGGAACCGTCCAGAGGAGACTACATCACTGAAGGCAGATGTTTTTTGTTTGCACTGTTTGACCCCGGAGTCATTGAAATGCCATGGATGTTGTGGATTTTTTAATATAAAAATGGAGTTTTTGCTTTTAATCTTTTTCCTTCTTTTCTTCTCTTTTTATTCATTTAAACCAGAAGTCTGTGTTTAGGTCAGCACTTCAGGCTTTGTGAATGGATATTAGTGTCGTACTCTTACTAGTCTTAGTGTAACTTGCACAGGCTTGAACACCGAACAGTCTTGGAACAGTTGTAGAAAACAGGTCAAGATCTTCTGGAGAGCGGCTGTTTGCTTAGCTTGCAAAGACAGGCAGCACTGGGCTGGTCTCATGTACCACGAATCCATCCACACCACTGTGCTCCGGTACATATAATTGTCGTCTCAAGTTGAACAGGGCTATTTTTGCTGCAGGTGTAACCAGTGTATGATTCTGTCCACAGTCAGTATGTTTTGCCTGACAGTTTTTCCCTCACTTGTCATATCTGGCATCATAGGTTGCTGACTTGCTGCAAGCAGCCCAGACATATCTGTTCCGCTGTTGCTGTGCTGCAGGCAAATCAGTTCATAGAACCAGTCAAACTCTAGGTCAGTTGCTATTCAACTTCAGTGTTATTTCAATGAAGTCCACAATGTGGGCCCTGTAAATGACGTACTTAGGAACAGAAGCTGTGTGGCACTGTCACTACAGCAGACATGTTCCAGTACGGGCAAAATGGTTCTGGAGTAGGTGTGTAAAGTAGGCAAGGTGTGTTGGTCTGTGTTTTTTAAGGCAAAGTTATAATAATATTAATAATAACTCATATTGCGCTGTACACTGCAAAAAGTTACAAGCTCACAGCGCTGTACATTATCAACATCAGCATCCACTTGACAATCAAAAAAGTGCAAGTACTATAAATGCATGCATCAGTATCAACATGACAAAAAGCTGGACAAAACATGACATGAACTTCTGTTGTGGTTTGAGCTTAAGGTAAATACGATGCTCTGATCTGTGTTTGTATGTAAGGTAAACAGGTGTTCTGACTTGGGTGTATATGGTAAACAAGATTTGTTGGTCTGTGTTTGTAAGGCAAACATGTGTTCTGGGCTGGGTTTATTACTGAGTAAATAGGTGTGCTGGTTTGGGTGAATAAGTAAACAGGTGTGGCTTTGTAAGGCAAACAGGTGTTGTGGTCCAGGTTTACCACTAGGTAAATAGATGTTCTGGTCTGGGCAAATAGGTAAGCAGGTGTTCTGGTGTAGCTTTGTGGGGTGTACAGGACATTCTGGTCTCAAGTACTTCATTCCTTGTTTGTATTGATTTACAGTCAGTGCAAAATACCCGCAACATATTTTCAGGGTCTTCTTAAATATGTGAACAGAGTGGTCTCGCCCCACAGTTCAACATTTTTTACTGTCAGTGTCGTTTTATTTATCATTATCGTTTGATATTGATCCTGTTCGTCCATGAAGTTTTTGTTCCTTTTATGCGAAGCTGTGGGGTGTGGTGTAGATGTGGTTAAGTGATTGTAGTGTAGGTGGATTTGTGTGTACAGTTTGAGAGTTCACATGAATGACTGTGCTCACTCCTGCACCAAGCTACCAGATATTCCATTCCGTCCAAATGACCTGCCCCTTCATGTCCACATTGCAACAGTGTGTGTGTGTGTGTGTGTTGGGGGGGTGGTGGTGGTGGTGGACACAGACAGCAATGTACTGTATGTCCACAGTGTACATGATGTGCTGCTTATAGTATCTGTGTATACATGTGTGTGTACGCTTCCAGTTGTACAGTGCATGTACTGTAGATCTGTTCAGTGTTACCATGTTTCTTCTCATTCGGTAGGCGAGGCTCGAAAATGTTGCCTTGTAATGATGTATACATTTTGCTTTTCTTTTTGGCATAAAGTATATATGATGCTAAGTATACTTCATTTTCTGTTTGGTCAACTGATAAAAGATCTGAATACCTCAGTATGTAAGTTAGGTGTGTAGTGTAGTATTTTCGTTTTCACTCTTTCAGATTGTACTTCATAGTTTTGACTAATATGTGTATGCATTACTGACAATACCAGATCGTGGCTTCAATTTCATTCATTTGTTCTCTTTTGGCAGAGCATAGCTCCATTGCCAAGAGACTGAGTAGCAGGAAAGGTGTGATCAGATAAACTGCTCACAGAAACAACTGAACCGAGAGAGAAACAAATCGAGAGGTGGTGTAACCTTATAGCCAAATTTTCCTTTTTGTCTTTATCTTCTTCATGGTCCTTCTCCTAGTGTGGTTGCCTGGGAGTATTCCACAGTGTATGTACGCCTGGGCCAGTCACAATATAAAAAAAGTAAAACAAAACAGGGCGTGCCCAGAGTAAATCTGCATACCTCATCTTCAGAGATAAGCGTGCATTACTCAGTCTACAGAATGAATACATACATATATATATGAAAGAGAAGGCTGCTTTCTGCAGATTCAGCTGTAATTCTTGGAACTGTTGGACATTAGCACAGAGTCGGATCAGCTGTAAACTACAAAGAGCCAGTAAAGCAAGAATAAAGTGTCTTTGCCCCTCAAACCAGTTGCACTCGCAAATCCCACAAGAAAAGTATAGCACCGTGAAAACCAATCCATCTACTGATCTATCAGTCAGTTGGTTCTCTAAGTCTAAGTTGATGGTGCACCAGAACCACGTCAGCCTTCTAGGGGCTGTAGAAGAGAACTTCTTAATCAGTGGGATAAACAGAGGGTATCAAAGACACATTTTCAGTGGTCATCTTGGGGAGGGACTTCAGAGGGGAGGGGGGATGTTAAACAAAGACTGTTCCAAGTTCAGTGTTCATTGGATTTTAATGTGGAATTAGGGCAATAACATTTTAAATTGTAACAAATGAGCATTTTATTGCCAGGGCATTGTTGTTTGCAAGACACTCTGGTGTCTTCTGAGTCCTTTAGCTGTTTTAGCACAAACACCTCTCTTACTCATTCATGGCCCTTGCAGTTGGATATTTCCTGCTCCGGTGTGTGTGTGGGAGAGAGAGAGAGAGAGAGACTCATTCAGATCTATTTTTATACGCTACAGTGTACAATATTTATTCAGTGATTTCTTAACTGATGTGTACAAAGATCTATGGAAAGCAAATCGTTCCATATTGTCGCTGGATGATAATAAATTAAATTTGATGTAATTCGAAGTTCGTGTGTCACTTTGTGTGTAGTGTGTGTGTGTGTGTGTGTCCCCATGTACATTTGTTTGCTTTCTTTTTTGTTTTCTTTGTGTAGTAGTATGATAGCATGTGCCTGTGGTAATGACTGAATGCATACATCCTATGAGTGATTGGTCAGTTTGATGTGAATGTGACTGGATGAGCAAATGGTCAGTGGAATGACTGTGATCAGGTGGCCAGTTTTGTCTCTGCACCATCCAGGATACGTGTGGTATTAGGATACCGCTCCAAGCAAGATGGCATTGTCGCTTTAATTATTTCCCTTGGAAGCCACACTATCAAATTAGTCAAATGAATGGCCAGAGTGTCAGTCCAAAATGTAACCGTCTTGCTCGCGAGGCTGTCAGACACACCAAACCATCAAGACAAGAGACAAGTCAGCAACAAGAAGATTTAGTTTCATCAAAGTCATCAGAATTTGATCTTCAACGGGCATTCGCCACTTGATTTGGGCAAATCCTGACACACACTAAACAAGCGTCAAAAATGTTTGATGATGAATCCCAGCATACAATTTGGCATCACTGTCAGTTTTTATTAACTGTAATGGTCTTCTTCAGCAATGACAATGTTACATTGGCACTCACTATCCTTGAACTGTGTGGCAGTAGTCATGGTTTTCAAGGCTGAAGTCCACCCACTGTGTATGTTAATCAACCGTCTCAATCTCTGAGATATCTAGGGGTGAAGTCCACCCACTGTGTATGTCTATCAACCGTCTCAATCTCTGGGATGTCTAGGGGTGAAGTCCACCCACTGTGTATGGCGATCAACCGTCTCAATCTCTGGGATGTCTAGGGGTGAAGTCCACCCACTGTGTATGGCGATCAACTGTCTCAATCTCTGGGATATCTAGGGGTGCTGGGCTTGGGACTCCCTCTGGCAGTTTGTCTCAAGAATCAGGCATGAAGGTGCCTGTAAAATAAAATGTTGCTGAGCACTCTGTGTCTTTTGCCTGCTTGATCTGATTATTTGTTAAGTCTTATTCTATAACTGTAATCTAACACTCTAGGTCTAAACTTGTTTCAAAACAAATTCCGGACTAGATAATATTTTTCATAATCAGTGAATCACAATTCAGTGAATTCACACAGTATTTCATATCCTTGCATTTGTTGAGCACTATTGACTAGAGACGAAATTTAAAGAGTGTAAAAATTACCAGCATGACTATGCTGACTACTGATTATTATTTCCACTGCACTAGCTACATATATAACTTACTGTGCACAGATACTACTGAAGGTTGCTATCTTGATCTTATCCTGGTCAGTTGGGGGGGCGGGGGGGGGGGGGGGGGGGGGGGGGGAATCACCATGCACAAAATCAGCTGTTTAATACTATAAATTATAATACTAGTAGTGTCATATTACAACAAAGCAGATTATACATACAACAATGTACACAGTTCTTTATCCCTCCACCCCCATGAAAACAAAGCACAAGCAATCAGCACAGGATTTACAGAGCTGTCAAAAATCTGAGAAGGTTATGAATAAAACCATGCAATTTGTCAATTTTTTCATCACAGTAAGGCACATGTGTCCAGTGTATACACATTCCAATTAATTATGTTGTTGCAGGATCTTTCCTTCTCCTTTCGTTTCTTTTTAATAATACGTGGCTGCATCAGGAGTCTCATGGCTAGATGAGTATGAATCTATGAGTATGACTATGAGTTCAAGACTTGATAATGATACCTTCACCCTGATGATCCTTGTCATTTGTAGAGCTGCCAGTCTCAAAAACTGACAAGCAAAGCTGCTTTGCTGGTGACAGAACAGGAACAGCTGAACCTGACGACTTCCGTTTTCTTTGGCCACTGACAGACAGGACAGCCGAACTGTTCTCGGAGTTACCACGGCTCGTCTGCTTTTCACAACCTTCGTGTACCTTAAGAACAGGATTTTCAGCGGTCAGCTTCTTGCCAACGAAATGGTAGGAACAAACAAGGTTATGCTGTAAGATTGGAGACTGTGTGCGGGTGGGTGAGAGAGCGAAGACGCCAAACTCCAAACACTGGTTTACGACATCCTTCCTTCAACCACTGCCGTAGTTACGCCATAGGGTCCAGAAAACTGTCAGCTAACGAGCAGTTTTTTGTTGGTGCTCAAACAGTAGCAAGTTTGTTACAAACAACTCAAATAAAACAAGGCGTGTCATTTATAGCCGCCAACAAAGTTCACACCAGCACAAATAAAACCACAGTCGTTTGAATCGAGACGAAACTCTTCTCTTCTTTTTTTTACCCGACGTGGATGTGTCTCATGTTTACATTCGTGCTTTGGCGCTAGGTTGCTTCTACAGTCACTGGTATTAGTACCCGAACCTTTCGGAGGGCGCTGAGCGCGTCGGTGGACAGCTGCGCGGAGATAAAGAGTGCCCCTTCAGTGGCGTAACCAAATCTGGTAGAGTTTGGAGGAAGGTGCCGGAAAGCGATGCCCGGAGTGTGGGGAGACGCAAGAGACAAGTAAGTAAGTAAGTTGGTGTTTTATGCCCAGTCAACCAGTGTGGTTATATCAGGGCAATCGGCAAGAGAGAAAGCCGAAGTACGGAGACATGAACCAACAGCATTATGATCCACCAACACGAAGGCTGCTTTCGTCTTAGATCTGTTTGCAGGTACTGAGAAAGCCGCACCAACAACAACCAACCAGGGTATGTAATGATGATGATGAGTTGATGCTTAATGTCCTCAGATGTCATTTTACATATTAGGGACAAGTTGTGACCAATGCCGAAGCACGGTTCAGTAAAAGCCACATACGTAAGGTGTATGCGTGTTTTAGCTGTAACCTGCCATCTGCACTTTTGGCAGAATGACCGGGATTTTTTACGTGCTACTGTGGTAACACGGGGGTGGAACGGATACCGAAATAAGAGTCAGCACAGAAAGTCGACCCTGGAGAAGAAAATTCTCCCGCCGTTCCAGCAGGGATTCGAACCCGCGACCTTTCAATCACGAGTCCGGCGCTCTAACCACTGAGCTATCCCCGCCCCCAAAGATCTGTCAGTCAGGTGCTATTGTTTATATACTGCACACATCCGAAAAGTCAGTTCTGAGCGCTGCACATGACAATACAATCACAAAACATACTCGTACATGCCCAAAACTACTATTGCAATTGTATAATAAAAAGAAATTAAAAAGATGCTGCTACATGCACGCATACACACATATGCGCATGTATGTGTGTGCATGACCGAGCGTGTGTGTGGCAGCATGTGTGTGTGTGTGGCAGCATGTGTGTGTGTGTGTGTGATGCGTGATTATGTGATAGGAAGTAGGAAACGCGAAGCGGTGGAGACGGTAGCCTAATAAACACAAAATAATGATCACAAGGAAAAGAAAAGGGAAAACAGTAACGGAACACTGTTCCAATCATACATGATGTATCACTGTTACATATGGGGGGGGGGGGGGGGGGGTGGCGCCGGGGGGTTAGGACGACCGGAAAGAAAGATATCGGAGTCCGAAACTTGATTACGAATGCGGTCAAGGCCTCAGTTTCAGTTCCTTCAAACCAGTCTAACAAGAAGTCCTTGCACATCAGCTATATGTATAGACTAACCTAGATAACTGATATTGCATTGCACGAGTTGGTGGAGGGAGGGGGTGGGGGGGGGGGGAACGATGTGTGTTCGTGTCATACAATTGAAGGGAAGTAACTCTGTCAACCTTATCTACACCCAGACGACCTGGTATCGAAACATGCATTGAATCAGAGACTACAGCAGCAGCGTAATGTAGTGTCTCTGATTGAATAAACATCTGCGGACACGAACCCTTGAGTTATATATCAAAGGTGAGTCTTTCGTTATATCACTGAGAGAGAGAGAGAGAGAGAGAGAGAGAGAGAGAGAGAGAGAGAGAGAGAGAGAGAGAGTTCTTTTTCTTGAGTTGCGGCTATGAACTGTTCATGACTCCGCAATCGTGGCGTTATCGGTAGTTGTATCATGCAGGATCTCAGTGTTATTAGTCAGTAGCTGCAAGCGAATGAGTGCACAGGAAGTGGGCGTGAACAAAGTGGTTCAGTTCAGTGTTGCCGCGTTACGTCCACAGCAAGTAAACATGGTGCTTAACGTCCACGGAAACCGTACGGCTTATTGGAGAAGGGAAGGGGGTATGGAGATGGGGCGAGAGGGAGATTATATGCCTATCGCTACACTGTCACCACCAGAATGATTCCTGCATTACGATGGGCAGCGATGAGAGCCATTTTAATGTTTCAGAAGGAAGTGATGGACAAAGTCACAACTGAGACAGTGTCCACAAACCACAACCTTTTTGAAGAGAAAGGAGAGCCGAAGCGGTATCGAACCGAGGTCCTTCCGCTTACACAGAGACCATTAGGACTGTTAGTAGAGTTAGTGCCGCGGAGCCCAGGACGGCCACCAGCGGGCGACTCTCACACAGCTCCTCAGTGAGCTCTGGAACAAGGTGGAACAATCCTTAGTGAGCTCTGGAACAAGGTGGAACAATTCTCAGTGAGCTCTGGAACAAGGTGGAACAATCCTCAGTGAGCTCTGGAACAATGGAACAATCCTCAGTGAGCTCTGGAATAATGGAACAATCCTCAGTGAGCTCTGGAACAAGGTGGAACAATCCTCAGTGAGCTCTGGAACAAGGTGGAACAATTCTCAGTGAGCTCTGGAACAAGGTGGAACAATCCCCAGTGAGCTCTGGAACAATGGAACAATCCTCAGTGAGCTCTGGAACAAGGTGGAACAATCCTCAGTGAGCTCTAGAACAATGGAACAATCCTCAGTGACCACTGGAACAATGTGATGCCAGTCATGCCTTTAAGTGTGCAGTGTGTCTGTGGATGATCTGCGCCTGTAGTAGCCTATCTACCTTGATGTGGCAAGTAGACATACCCAACAATCAATATTTGAATTAAAAAAAATCAGTCTGCGTAATTTTTTAGTTAACTCCAAAAGTGCCTGTTGTTTAAATGCTGAGTTTTTTCTTTTCTTTTTCTTTTACTACTCGCCCTGACCGGCTGTCTTCTTCTTGTCCTTTCTCTTTTCGTTTTCTGTTTTTGTTTTTTGTTTTGTTTAATTGTTGGCGTTGGTACTGCTAACCTGTTATCAGATTAAACATAATAATAATAATGTACTGTTTTACATTTATGTGCTATTTCACCAAACTGGAGCACATAGCCTATTACAAAGCAAACGACACAACACAGTCAAACTTCCGCCGCAAGCACAGCACATACGCACATCGCACATCGCACGCGCACGCGCACCCACGCACACACACCCCCACGCACGCACGCACACGCACGCGCGCGCGCGCACGCACGCACGCACGCACACACACACACACACACACACACACTCCGAGCATCGCTTTCC
>OY757551.1:16839945-16902445 GCA_963584105.1 Alviniconcha strummeri
TAAGGCCTTTGTTTGTGGGTATCCGAGAGGTAGAGGAAAGGGTTTCTGAGAGGATAGAAAAGGTACCAGGGCGGTACGTGGATGGTACGGTGAAAGCTTCTCGTGTGGCGGAGAGAGGGAGACAGAGAGCGATCGGAAATAGTGTAGTCGTGTGTGTGGTGTGTGTGTATGCGCGCGCGAGTGTGTGTGCGCGCGCGCGTGCGTTTTGGGTTTGTGTATCAGTGCGAACGTGTGTGTGTGTGTGTGTGTGTGTGTGGTGTGTGTGTGTGTGTGTGTGTGTTCGTGCGTGCGCATGTACGTGCGTGCGTGTGTGTGTTTGCGTGAGTGCGACGTTTTGTGTGTGTTTATCAATGTGTGGCACCTCCTTGTACAGACGAAAAGAGAGGCCCGAACTGTCGGTTGCTTTGAATCTGATCCCTGAACATCCTTTTACAATGTTTTCTACATCTCTATATGATGACATTAGGACAAAAGAAGCAAGTCAGAAAAGAATTTGCGCCTTAAAGAGAGAGGGGTGGATTGGATATAGTGTAGTCGTGTGTGTGTGTGTGTGTGTGTGTGTGTGTGTGTGTGTGTGTGTGTGTGTGTGTGTGTGTGTGCGCGCGCGCGCGCGCGCGCGTGAGTTTATATATATATGGGAGGGAAGTGTTGTACATACTTGCTGTCTTGAAGGTCTCACGGTTGGCAGAGTGTGTGTGTGTGTGTGTGTGTGTGTGTGTGTGTGTGTGTGTGTGTGTGTGTGTGTGTGGTGTGTGTGTGTGTGTGTGTGTGTGTGTGTGTGTGTGTGTTGTGAGAGAGAGAGAGAGAGAGAGAGAGAGAGAGAGAGAGAGAGAGAGAGAGAGAGAGAGAGAGAATGACTGACGTGAACAGCCTGGCTGGGGGTAAGGTACATATATAAACTACCGTAGTCCTGACACTGCAGACAGCAGACAGATATGTGTATGCTGGTATGAAGATTTTATTTTATTTTTTAAATCAATAAATCATTTGTTTCAAGTGCATAGACCAAAATATTTTAAACCACCCAGTAAGACTTTTTTCACCAGAAGCAGACGCAATCGGTAGTTTTATTATTCTACTATCATGCTGCTATTATGCGTTATCCCTGTGCATGCCACAGTGTCGTTAAGACTTCTCTTTTTGAAGGTGAACATGGGGTGTTTAACTGACTAGTGCAACGATGTTAGTGCAAACTGTATCTCAGAAAAAACTGAAAACGGTCCTTTGCCCTTTCTCTATCGGGAGTTGAACCCACGGTAGCTTCACTTTCACAGGATCAGCACCATAGCGCTAACTACTGAGCTACGGCCCTTTCAGTCATGTGAGTTGTCAGGACAAAACGGGGCATGACTGATCAAGACAAGTACAAGTCAGCCAGAAATTGCGCTTGTCTACGGGAGGTAATTCCATGAAAAATAACCACGCAAGTGATTGACAGCTTGGTACTTTGAAGACACCTTCTGAGTACTCCAGGCGTGCCTTTTATGCACTTTCCAGACACTTTCCGAGCACCTTTTGAATACCCAAACAGAACGAGTACTACAGAGGTGTTTAGAAAGTGTTGGCGAGGTGCACCTCCAGCCTTGATTTGCATATGTTAATTGTACCATATTGGTACCTTTTCCGTACTCTTCTGGTACCTAAAGTTGCTCTGGGTGGACACCCTGTCAGTCTGCTGTCACGTAGACGGCGTGTTTTTACGTGCCTTTACTTTGACCCACACCGGCCCAAAGGAGCGAGGCAGAATTACACAGCGAAAGAATGTCGACAATAGCAGGGTATTATATGTTCATTGGGACAGATTCATGCACGTCATTCACACACGCAGACACACACACACACACACACACACACACACACACACACACACACACACACACACACACACACACACACGACTCACAGAGGCACGCACGCACGCATAAACAAACAAAAAACATCGTATACTTTAATGCGGCCTAGTTTGAAACTACTCATTACAGTTCTGAAACACATTTGCGTAAGCACATTTTTAACCTTCGCAATGATCGTATCAGTGTGTCACATGACCCTGCTCTCACGTGACGCCCGCCGCAACAAGAGGGACGAGCATTCGACCAGAAACGGCTGTAGGCTGCTTGACGCTGTCAGTAAAGGCAGTGTATGTGTTCCCTGATATACCAACATCCACCCTGTCCGCCATCTTTGTCCTCTCTACCTGTCGGCATTGACACACGTGAGTTGGTTCAGTTACTTGTAATTCTGGCGACAGAAGCAACGAATCATTAATTTTTGTTGCTTTTTCGATAACAACGAACATTTCCATGGTGCATGAACACTAGCCAAATCTAAGGCACAATGCGCCGCATAAAATCTAGTCAGTGTTTTGCATACAGAAGGCTAACTTTTCATACAGAAGCACGTCAGGCATACGGAGCTGGGTTGAGTTCAGTATTTTGCTTACAGAAGGGCATGAAGCCTACCGAGCTGAACTGTTAGTGTTGAGTCTTTCACCGACATAGTGTCTCTACAGTGTGGACGTTTTTTCAAGATTTAAAGGACCCGTAAGATTGTATCCTCGGTCACGCAGCGGTAATCACAAGTTAGCAGACTTCATAAATAGCAACAGTTGTAGTGTCCGCACTACCACTGAACTAGTACTGCTGCTGTTGTTGTTTTCCCATCTTGTTGTTGATCGCTTCTATGCTGGCTGAGCGTCGCCCTGTCAACCCCCACATTCGTTACATGAAACAACTCAAACACAGATATTGCCGCTGTAGGCCACTAGTTGTGACATTTGTTTATTGTGAATTGGGCACACTAAGCTGTGCAACCAAATGAACGAAAGTACCACACTTTTGTACCAATTATTGCAGAGACTGAAATTGTTAACCAGTGATCTCGCCTGGTGACATATGAACTTTAATCAGTTGGCACCTTTCATTTTGGGGCTGTAAACGCCATCAAGCAGCAAGACCAGACTCTCTGGTATTACTGTGCAGCGCCATGGGCACATTCGTTACATGAAACAACTCACACACAAATATTGCCGCTGTAGGCCACTAGTTGTGACATTTGTTTATTATGAATTTGGCACACTAAGCTTTGCAACACTGTCTTTCCCTTCCCTCGTTGTGTGTGTGTGTGTGTGTGTGTGTGTGTGTGTGTGTGTGTGTGTGTGTGTGTGTGTGTGTGTGTGTGTGTGAGTGTGTGTGTGTGAGTGTGTGTGTGTGTGTGTGTGTGTGTGTGTGTGTGTGTGTGTGTGTGTGTGTTTGTTTGTTTGTTTGTGTGTGTGTGCGCGTACAAGACAACTAACACACATCACGAGGCACTTGCGCATGAGTTACATAAGTGGTGGCAAAATTAGCCCCAATCATTACTGAATTTCGAGAAAATTCGAATTCGCTTTGAGAAGCGTCCCTCGTCTCAGTCAATTTTCCACAAATGAACCTGTTTCGAGCACGGGGAACAGCTACAATAAGGTTCACGACCTCGTCTCGAACACCAGTCAATATATATATAGATAGATAGATAGATAGAGAGAGAGAGAGAGAGAGAGAGAGAGAGAGAGAGAGAGAGAGAGAGAGGGGGGGGGGTAAGAAAAACAAACAAACTTCTGGTAGCGCTGGGCTCCTAGCATCGGTGTCTTCTGTCGGCAGTACCCTACAGCAGCGAAAGTGAGGAGAGGATTTAAACTCCAATCACTGGTATTCGACATCATTCCTCCACTTAAGGTGTACACACACACACACACACACACACACACACACACACACACACACACACACACACACACACACACACACACACACACACACACACACACACACACACACACATGTTGGTACCCTGTCCCGTTAAGGCTCCGGCACCAATCGCGTCCCGAAAAGCTGAGAGGACCCTGGTCATTACTTTAAAGAGTTCCACAGGCCCTTAGTTGGCTGCCAGCTAGCCCACTTGACACTTTGAAGTGGACTTTGCTGTGAGAGATGGGCAGCTCACGCGAGGTGACATCACCTCATCGTAATTAGACCCTTGCCCGCTCTTTGGTTGAGAGCCGGTGTGGCCTGGCGAAGTGTCTTCGACTACCTACACTAACGTATCCACCTGACAGACGCCGAGACTAAAGTGGCTGACTTCGCGCTGAGAGCAAAATTAAAACGTCAGCTCCCGTATCACTACGCGCTAATTTTTGACGGGGCTATCCCATCAGGGCATGCGCACTGACAAGTTTCGTTCATTTCCTTGCGACGTAGTTCCCACGTGTAATGATCGGTAAGCATGCATGGCAGGCCCAGATTCTGGATGTGATTCGTTATGTTTTACTTCTGCAACATCCAAGCGATCTGGAAGAGGTCACTAGTCGTGAAAACGCTAATCTGTCGACAATAAAAACAGGCAGTATAGTCCCGCGCGAAATCGCTAGCGAAATCTCGGGTGTCCTGGCCTAAGGTTCGGCTCGGACTTTGGCTATGAATCGCATGAAACCAATGCTGTGCAACAACAAACAAACAAACAAACAAACAAAAAAGAACCAGTGCCCCCTGCTCCCCCGCCCCCTAACCCTAGCCAACCCACCACGTGTACGTTCCTACCTAGCTCGGACTGCCTGCCGAGTTCAGTAATCCACTTGACAGTGGGGATGCACTTGACCCATCGCTGGCCCCCAAACTCCCTTTGTGCACCGAGAGCACACCGACAGCTTCAGAGGTTACAATTTGTTTACAAGTAACATGCAACAGCGGCACCCAAGACCCAGTTTTATGAACTGCCCGTATCACGCACTTACTGGCGTTTTAATAATAATAATGTACATTTATCATGCGCTCATCAACGCCCTGAGCGCTCACATGATGCATATTAACCTAAATATGATATTCTATACACATGTAGAGCATAGTCCTACCAAAACAATTAACATAAAGTTTTATTAAAAAACACACACAAAAACGCAAAAACAAAAACCGCACTACACACACACACACACACACACACACACACACACACACACACACACACACACACACACACACTCACACACACGCACACACACACACACACACACACACACACACACACACGCGCGCGCGCGCGCGCGCGCGCGCTCATACATACACTGACTGTAGCAGAAACTGGGTACTGATATTAGTTAGGATGGAAATACTGTGAGAAGAGGAAGGCTTTCAGTTTGGCTTTAAAAGATGACAGGGTTGAGCAGTGTCTAAGGTCTTGTGGGAGTGAATTCCAAATGTGGGGTCCAAAGCAAGAGAAGGTGCGGAAGCCATGAATCTTGCGTTTGTATTGTTGGATTTCCAGCATGCGGGTGTCAGAAGAAGAGCGTAGTGTACGAGATGGAGTGTAGACATGCAGCAGTTCAGAGAGATAAGCAGAACCAGAACCATTTATAGCACTGAAACACATACAACCGACTTTATACTTAATACGTTCTGAAATGGAAAGCCAGTGCAGTTTTTCCAGGAGAGGTGTTGAGTGGTGGTGACGGGGTGCCAAGAGAACAAGTCTTGCAGCAAAGTTCTGAATTTTCTGGAGAGGTTTGATGAGAGAATTAGGTGTACCCATGAGGAGACAGTTGCAGTAGTCAAGCCGTGAAAGGATATAGGAAGTAACAAGAGTCTTGGTTGCGTCTTCTCTGCGGATTGAACTAATGCGTTTAAGCTCGAAATAAGCAGTTTGGCAGATTTTTATGTGCTTCTTCATGGACAGTTTTGAGTCAAGAACGAATCCAAGGTTCCTGGCAGAATCAGAGATGTTGTGAGAGCCAAGAGTAATCGAGTCAGGGAGGGGAACGGTAGAATGTTTTAAGGAAGACAAAAAGGGAAAGAAAAGAGCTTCTGTTTTGTCGTCGTTCAGTTTGAGCTGATTTTCCGTCATCCGTGTTTTTATGTCGTCTGTGCATGCATTGAGTTCTTTGGTAAGGTTGGTCACTTCACTGAGAGGAGCGGATTTCTGGAGCTGTGTGTCATCTGCGAAAAGCTGATGGTTTACAGAGTGGTTAGCTATGATATCGGAGAGAGGCGTAGTGTACAGGACGAAGAGAATGGGCACACCGTACATGAGCTGTGATGGTGACGAAGACGAGTTATTGACAAAAGTGGACTGATATCTGTCTGAGAGGTATGAGTGAAACCATTGGAGTGCAGTAGACTGAATGCCAGAAACAGAGTTCAGGCGGGAGAGGAGAATTTGGTGGTCAAGAGTGTCAAAAGCGGGAGAAAGATCCAACAAAAGAAGAACAGAAATGTTGTCATTGTCCAGAGCGGAAAGAATATCGTTTACAATACGTAACAAAACGGTCTCAGTGCTGCATCCTGCTCGATAGGCTGACTGAAAGGGATTGCTGAGGTTGTTTTCTTGGAGATGGGAGAGAAGTTTGTGGAGAACGACTTTTTCAAGGCGTTTTGACAGGCGCGTGGTTACGACACTGACAAAGGGGGTCTCAGACCCGTTACCCTGCTTTCACTAGTTTCAGGGAGAGGGAACCAGAGAGAGAGAGAGAGAGAGAGAGAGAGAGAGAGAGAGAGAGAGAGAGAGAGAGAGAGAGAGAGAGAGAGAGAGAGAGAGAGAGAGAGCCGGTTGGCCTAGCGGTAAGGCGTAGCAGAAGGGCCGCGGCTCGATTTCGCTTCGGCTCTCCTTTTTCTTCAGAAAGATAGGTTTGTGGACATTGTCTTGTAACTTTGTCCTCACAATTAATGAAACATTAAAATGGCTCCCATCGCTGCCCATCTAATGCTGGAGTCATTCTGGTGGTGACAATGTAGCGATAGGTATATATACTCTCCCTCTTCCCCAATCACATAACACCCCCCCTCCCCTTCTCCCCGTTCCTACTATAGGCCTTAGGGTTTCTGTTGACGTTAAGCATCATGTTTACAAATAGAGGGGGGGGGGGGGAGGGGGGGGAGAGAGATCATAGATGTAAACAACTATTTCTGTGGTGCAATTACGTTAGTCATGACGCTAGACCTTCTGAGCGGTTAGATCAGAGCTAAGGAGCTGTGTGAAAGTCGAGGTGGCCGTCCTGGGCTTCCCGGCCCTAATAAGATTGTGTGTGTGTGTGTGTGTGTGTGTGTGTGTGTGTGTGTGTGCGTGCGTGCGTGCGTGCGTGCGTGCGTGCGTGCGTGCGTGCGTGCGTGCGTGCGTGCGTGCGTGCGTGCGTGGTTGTGTATGAGTGTGTAAGGCTTGTCTTCGGGATAAATCCGAGGGTGCTGTTAGACTTCTTGGAAGTGTTGGAGATGTGGGTGCTCCACCTGAGTTCTTCAGAGAGGAGAATATCAAGGTAGGGGCAGTTGATGTGAACAGCTTACCAACTCACGGTCCTCATCGTCTTCCGCCAACTCAACATCACCAACTCAGATTTTTTGAGTTGAACGCTGCTGTACTTGCCACTGTCTTTTCCCGTCTCACCTTCGCCGCGTTGAACGTTTTACGTGATCGTTTTTTGACCAGTGAGAATGATGTTCCTGCATTGGTGGCGGGAAAGGTTGACCTTGTCCTGTAAACCTTGGTGAATAAACAATCTGAATCTGACAGGTAGCCGCTTTGGCGATGTTTACAAAGGTGAACCAGTTTGGAAACACTTTGAGGGTGTCCGTTTTAGTAACATAAAATCTGAGTTTTCCTGGCAGGTGCGAGTTAGCACTGTACGTATCTCCCTCTTCTCAGGTACTGCAATCAACTCCTCAGATGGAAAGGCGGCTAGCGATCCATCAGCTGAATGGACGGACTGGATGGGTGGGTTGACAGAGAGACTGAAACGAAACTGATGGGGATATTCGGATACTGCATACATACGTTGAGACTAAAAATCTGACCAACTGATAGACTGAATAATTCCCTTACAGACTGACTGTGTGATATTGATATTATTACTTGTTTGCTGTGTAGGTTCTCACTGACATAACCTTGTCTTTTGTGTCTGTACAGGAGGCGCAGCCGGAGTCTCAGATGTTCTCTGATTAATGCTGGCTGACTAAACAGGACCCATAGATATACACTATCCACAATGGACACTTCAACCGGGCTGCGAGAGTGTGGCGCCACCAGTCATGTGACAAGCTGTTCGGAAAGCGGACTGGACGGAAGTCGTACACTCGATGGAGCACTGTCATTTCAGTGAGTAAACAAGACCTATAGTGCACCATCCATCATGGCTACTCCAGCCAACCAGTCACGGAAAGACATCATCTGTCAGATGACTGAAGCTGTGCAGCGAAAGGACTGGATGGAAGTGGTACGTTTGATGAAGCGTGACCGCCGGAGAGAACTTTCTCATGAGCTGAGAAGGTGGGCCGTGGATGAAACCAGTAAACTGTGCGATGACCCAGTTTGTTTGAGACTCTTGGTGACACACTGTGACGATGACGTGAGGGATATTGCTGTAAACAATATGGTAACACGAGGTAGGTGGTCAGTGGTTGGTGAAGCGTTACGGAGGGGTGTCAGTGATTCACAGTGTAGATGGGCGATTGACGAGGCTTGTAAACATGCATCTGACGACGAATTCACCGACTACGTACTACCTCATTGTGCTGACAATCATCTGGACTCTGTGCTGACACCACTGGTGGAGCGAGGTATGTGGAGTGCTGTAGAGATGGTGTTGGAGAAAAGTGTCAGTTACCCACAGCATGGATGTGCGAATGACGAGGCATCTGGGCAGGACATCGCCTTCAGCATGCTACGTCGTCGTCCTGACAATCGGCTGGACTCTGTGCTGACACCACTGGTAGAGAGAGGTCTATGGAGTTCTGTAGGGACAGTGTTACAGCGAGGTGTCAGTGACTCACAACACAGATGGGCGATTGACGAGGCATGTAAACAGGCATCAGACGAGGAAAATACAGCCTACATACTACTTCACTGCGCTGACGATCAGCTGGACTCTGTACTGATACCACTGGTGGAGAGAGGTCTGTGGAGATCTGTAGGGACGGTGTTACAGCGAGGTGTCAGTGACTCACAGCATAGATGGGCGATTGACGAGGCATGTAAACGGGCATCAGACGAGGAAAATACAGCCTACATACTACTTCACTGCGCTGACGATCAGCTGGGCTCGGTGCTGACAATACTGGTAGAGCGAGGTCTGTGGAATTCTGTAGGAAGGGTGCTAGACCGAGGTGTCAGTGACACACAACACAGATGGGCAATTGACGAGGCATGTAAACAAGCGTCTGAGAAAGAAATCATAGACTGCATATTACCTCATTGCACTGGCCACCAACTAGACTCTGTGCTGACACCACTGGTAAAGAGAAGTCTGTGGAATTCTGTTTGGATGGTGTTAAAGCGAGGTGTCAGTGACTCACAACGCAGTTGGGCGATTGACGAGGCATGTGAACATGCATCAGATCGGTTTATCAAAGACTACATGCCTCACTGTGCTAACAACGAGCTGGACTCCGTGCTGACACCACTGGTGGAGCGAGGTCGGTGGAAAGTTGTAGCGAGGGTATTACAGTCAGGTGTGACTGTCAGTGACTCGCAATGGAGATGGTTGATTAGCATGGCGTGTGAACATGCATCAGCTCGAATAATCGAACTCCTCGTACTACCACTCTGCACTGACAATCAGCTGGACTCAGTGTTGATACAGCTGGTGGAGCGAGGTCTGTGGAGTTCTGTGAGCAGGGTATTCGAGCGAGGTGCCTGCAGTGACTCGCAGTGCAGATGGGCGGTTGGCGAGGCCTGCAAAAGAGGAAACAATGCGGACGTTCAATTGTGCATACAGCCATTTTTCGCACGGGATGAACTACCGAAGTTTATTTATGATGGTGCTAACTACTTGCTGACAAAACTTTTAACACGAGGTCTGTGGAAAAGTGCAGCAACGTTGTTGTGTGGAGTTGTCAGTGAAACACTGTACCGGTGGGCCGTTGCTGAGGACAACACAGAACCTGACGATGCGGCGTTTTGGATCATGGTCAGGAATCCTTGGTATTGCGTGAGAGATCTCAGTAAATTGTGTCAGATTGTACGGTGTCTTGAACATCGTTGGTCAAACCCGTCGCAGCGTCTTGGTGGATTGGCTTATGAACTGTGTGAGGTACTCACTGACTCACTTTTGGAGAGTGTGTTTGAAGCATGGTGCGCTACACAGACACCGAAAAAAGAGTACAAATCAGCTACTGATTTATCCGAATTAATTGAGAAATTACAAAGCGAAATAAACCTTCATATCCGCAGTTCCACACCAGGTTCAGACGACACAGACTCTGTCATACGCAAATTAGAAACATGTATAAACTTGCTTTGTGCTGAGTTCAGTGAAACAACTAAGTACGGCGATAGAAAACACCCCTTTTTTGCGGTGCATTTCATTAAGTCTCTCATTAACCACTACTACACACGAAGAACGTGCACAGCCAGCACCAAAGGCATCCTGGTGATTCTGGCCACCGTCCCTGTTGTGCCTGACGTACAAAGCGTGGCCCTCACATTCTTGCTACGTCACAAGAGGTGGAATGTCATCAGTTACGCCTGCCTATCTCACGTGTGGGAGCAAGTGCGGCGGCAATTGTTCAGGGCAGCTGTAGAGCAGAGAGAGTGGAGCGCCGTCAAGCGGTGGGCAGACCACTCGCTGTATGACGACCAGCGTGGCTGGGCACTGGAAGAGGCGTTCCAAGAGAAGCAGTGGGACGTCTTCCTGCTGCTGGCTGACTACGGACTGGCGGAGAGCGAGCTGATGTGTGTGCACTACCGGCTGGCCAAACACGCGGACTGGGGCACAGTTCTTCAGCTGTTTGAGCGGGGAGGTGACGTCACCGATGTGAAAGAGTTACTGACTGGACCTAAATCACGAAAAGCAGCATACGACAAGGACGATGCTTTCAAGCGTCAACGAAGAGTTTCTGAGCTTAGAGGACTTGAAAATGATTTGAATGCCAGAAAAACGGCCCTGAAGACACTGAAGAGAGCAGCAAGGCAAGGTGATTGGAGTGTTGTTCTGTTCAGTCTCCAACAAAGGCCAGTCGTACATCACATCCACCTGGCTCTGAAGGCAGCAGTGGCCAATGGCGTCTGGCACGTGGTGAGGCAGCTGATAAAACTTGGGATAGACGATGCCCAGCGAGACTCGCTGTTCACCAGAATGGTTAAACAACGGCAGTGGGGGGTTTGCATGGTGCTGTTAGAGCAGGGTGTGAGCGTGGAGCTGTGTCTGACTGCTCTGCCAGAGCTGATGGACATGGACCAGTGGACGCTGGTGGCCAGGGTGATGATCTACGACGTGGACGATGCCGACAGACGACAGGTGATGCAGCGTGCCATGGAGAGGAAGCAGGGGACTGTAGTGTGGCAATGCGTCATCACCATGCACGGCAACCGGCTGTCTGTGGAAGAACGGAAGGAACTGTTCCAGCAGGCACTGAGCCGTGAAGTCTTGCAGGCGATCAAACCTCTGATAGAAACAAAGGACGCCACCGGAATCCTACACCGTGACATTGTTCTGCCAGAAGCCGCTGAGCAGCACCAGTGGGATGTGGTGGACCACTGCCAACTTCACCACGCTGACATCGACATGAAGGATGCTGAGGGCCACACACCGATGCACAGGGCGGCCCGGAAGAAAGACTGGGAGGCAGTGAAGGCGTTAACAAAGAGAGGCGCTGATCCTTCTCTGTTGGACCGTTGGGGTGAGTCTGTGCTTCATAGGGCAATAACAGCAGAACAATGGGACACAGTGAAGTTGCTGATTCAGTACCATGGTGACATCCATCAACCGGATACCTGTTACGGGAAAACGCCACTCCAGATGCTTATTACCGCGTATCAGGGGGAGATCATCGAACACACGTTGATGTGGTGTCCTGACCAGTGGAAGGGAGTAAATGGAAGAAGGGAGACAGCTCTGCACGCGGTGTGTTTGTCTGGCTGTCCCAGCGCCATGTACTACCTGATGGCCAGGGGAGTTAACCCTGAAGCTTTGGCGGAGGGAGGACGCTCGGCATTGACATACGCAGTGGCGTGCAAAGAGTGTCCACAGAAGATGGTGGCAGAGTGCATCAAACTGGGCTTCTGTGCGTATCACCCACACATCACTGAGACTGCGAAATCCCTGGCACAAAGAATGAGAAATTATTTTCTTGGAAATTATTTTCATGATGATTATAGCAGACGGTTATACCCAATGAAACTGGCCGTGGTGTGTGGCTTGCCCGCTGTGGCGCGGATGCTGTATGAGTCAGGATTGTGTTCCTACACAGAGTTGTTCGAGCTGCGCCAGTTCCTGACAGACATGTCTTCTGGGACTGGGACATATTATACAAACCGAACTTGCTTCAACGAGGCTGTGTATGTTCTCGGAGATGACTATGGCAGAAGGAAGTATTGCTCTGGGAAAGGAGCCACCGCGGCTGTAAAAGCGGCAGCTGATTACCTGATGAAGGTGTGCAGCACACCTCGCAGCCTGAAGTCCTCGTGTCGCTTGGTGATCTCACGCTGCGTCACTGTCCGCCGTCAGCGTCACCGAGACGCCACGTATGCACAGCTCCCGCTGACAGAGGAGTTGAGGAACTACGTGATGTTCTCGGACCTCACTGACCCAGACTATGGTCAGCATGAAACTGAAGGTGACGAAGAGAAAAACTAGATGACAGTTGTGACCATGATTATTTCTAGGGTTTCTTTTGGGTGATGCACTGCGCTGGTAAAAATACCTTCCACAATGAACTGCAGTATATTCACGGAGATTATGGCACATCCAAATATCACTTGAAGAAATGAGTCACAGAGTCTGTAACGGAGCTGCCTCTGTGGCAGGAGATGAGGAAGCACGAGATGTTATCTGATCTCACTGACCCAGACTATGGTCAGCATGATACTGACCCAGACTATGGCCAGCATGATACTGACCCAGACTAAGGTCAGCATGATACTGACCCAGACTATGCTCAACATGATACTGACCCAGACTATGGTCAGCATGATACTGACCCAGACTATGGTCAACGAAACTGAGACAGACGAAGAGAAAGACTAGGATTATTTCTGAAAGGTCTCTTTTGGGTTATGCGTCCCCATGGTAATCTTTCATTACGCCATGGTAATCTTTCATTCTCTAATGATGATTAAGTATGATCCTCATTACTGATGCCTATTCAGCTTTGAGGATGAGAATTTTCGTGAAATATATGACAAAGTCGTATTGAGAGTGAGAGCAAACAGGAAATAATTTAAGAAAACTGATGCAGAGAGAGAGAGAGAGAGAGAGAGAGAGAGAGAGAGAGAGAGAGAGAGAGAGAGAGAGAGAGAGAGAGAAAAGAAACCTGTTTAATGACAGTCACACTGTGTAAATGGGAAAATGAACGATTGTGTGATGACAAAGAGTGACACTTTGTGAATGGGAAGATGAAAGACTGTGATGACAGAGAGTGACATTGTGTGAATTGGAATATATATATGATGACAGAGAGTTAAACAGTGTGGATGGGAAGATGAAGAACTGTGTGATGACAGAGAGTGAAACGGTGTGAATGGGAAGATGAAAGACTGTGTGATGACAGAGTGAAACAGTGTGAATGGAAAGACAAAGGACTGTGTGATGACAGAGTGAAACAGTGTGAATGGAAAGATAAAGGACTGTGTGATGACAGAGTGAAAGAGTGTAAATGAGAAGAGTGACACTGTGTGAATGGATTTTTAAAATATGCAAGACTGTGTGATGGCAGAGAGTGAAACGGTGTGAATGGGAAGCTGAAGGATTGTGTGATCACAGAGAGTGACACTGTGCGGATGGGAAGATAAAGGACTGTGTGACAGAGAGTGACACTGTGCAGACTGGAAGATAAAGGACTGTGTGACAGAGAATGACACTGTGTGGATGCGAAGATGAAGGACTGTGTGATGACAGAGAGGCCAGAGTGACGCTGTGTGAATAGGAGCTCTGAGATTCGAAGGAGCGGTTTTGTTTGTGTTTTGTACGTAGCATCTAATAATGCAGATTTTGTGGCCTGGCTAAGTTTGCATGAAGTTACATAGTGTCTAAAAGCTTATGAGTGAGTGTAATAATAATAATAATGGAAATTTCTCTGAACATGATTAGTTAGTTTTGTCTTTTCAAACATGAGAATGATACATAACTGACAAAAAGCATTAAATATGGCTGTAAATGACCTTAATTGTGTTTTAATAGAATTAATGTTTGAAACTGGTGTGTAAGTGAATGCACATTATTTTAGCTTTTGCGATGTACAAAATGTTTGAAAATTGAACATATAAAGGAACATAGTTTTTGTGACTTGAAACATTATGTCAGACAGTTGGGGCTGGTAGCATCAACGTGTAGTGTCTGACAGCTGCTGCTGTAGGTAGTTTTGTGTTTTGAAACATGTCTGACATCTGGTGATATCATATTATCAGTGAATGTAGTTAACTCTGTGTTTTCAGCCAGTGTATGTCATCCCAAAGTGCAGTTTAACTTTATGTGTTTAAACACAGCGCTTGACAACAGGTGTCATCATTCTTAACTTTATGTGTTTAAATATAGCACTTGACAACAGGAGTTATCAAACTCAAAGAATGCAGTTAATTTTGAATTATATTTTTATGATATGCATCATCTCCCCCCTCCCTTTCTGATTGCAGTTCTGATTTTTTCTGTCATGTACTTGGTCATTGTGAAGCATGTTGTGCCCATTGCATTTTAGGCACTACAACAATCTGATTATTATTCTTATTTTGAAATATTTGTTGTTATCATAATCTTAATAATAGGGGAAGCAGCAGAACCAAACAGCTGAACCTGAAGTAGATAAGTGTGCTATATCTCATTTTTCTTTGTCAAACTGTTGTTTAACTGTTGTTTTGCGCTTGTTGTCCTTTGTTGTAATAAATAGCATTCTTTTAAGCTTCAAAAAAAGTTTCGATCTAAGATTAATTAAGTTATTAGTTATTGTAACATTTACTATATTTACAGTGTCTAAGAACGAAACAACATTGGTTTTCTTTGTATTTTAAAACACACTGTTTCACAGCTGATGTTATTATCAAATGTTGTTATCTTCTCTTTTTTGCAAGCATTTTTCAAGCAACATATGTTTGCAATGATTGTGGTTAACTTTCCTTTGTCAGTATCCTCAGGCATAGTATTTGACAGCTGAATGTTGATAACCTTGTGTGCTCGAAGAAAAAAATGTTTGAGAACTGGTATGTAGTTTTACTATATTTTATATCTATAATTTTATATTTACAATATATGAATTGAAACGAAGACTGAAGATGACATGTAACACAGTTTTGTGTGTGCTTTGGAGCAGTGTCTGACAACCGGTGTTAGGAATCATGAATGACTGCAGCCAGCTTAACTATAATGTCTGATGACTGCAAGTGGAACAGTTTGAATGACTGCAGAACGTAACCTTTTGTTTTCAGCCATTGCAACAATGCTTTAATGTAGTTAAACGCCTTTGATAAAAAATAAAATTGTAACTGTTTTTCTCCCAGTGAATGTATTAACCATTATGATTGTAAATACAGTACCTGATGACTTGTGTTATCAATGAATGTAGTTTACTGCCTTTCTAAGATCAATGTCTGATGACTGGTGTTATCATTGAATGTAGTTAATTCGCTCACTTTGAATACAGCCATCTTTTGTCCATCTCAGTAGTTTTCCAAATGGATTAGTTTTCTGATTTGTTTGTAAGCATTAGGCTACAGTACCACTGGAAATGTACCCATTGATGTAGGCATACATAAGAAAATGTTACCTTTTTTTTCTGCGAGGGTTTATCTTGGGAGTAGTGTGGCATGAGCTGATGATAAGTCAGTCTATGTAGTGGTTTGGACAGGGAGAGAGGGGGCCACTTTGTACGGAGTAACTGACTATTATGCTGTATAGACAAGGGAAGCTATATTATGACAAATACGGTTTGTTTGTTTTCCTCGCCATTGCTTTTTGAGGTGACTCTGTGCAGTTGACGGGACTAAAATCCAGTAACTCACTGTTGCTGATTTTTCTGATTATTCCCATTCGTTATTATTATTATTGATGATATTCTCTTTTTATTGAAGGGTGAGGAACCGCCAGTGTGCATGGGATGTGATAAACGTTTAACTCTAGAGCATATTTTACTTACTTGTTCAGATTTTATTGAAATGAGAGAGAGCCACTTTACATCTAAATCACTGCCCATGTTGTTTCAGGATATCTCACCTGAGAAGATATTAACTTTTTGAAATCAATTAATATTTTTGGAAAAATTTAAATTTGAGATAATTTTTAGATATGTTTGTGTTTTCACCTTTTAAGTATGGTTTTAAAACTGTATATAGACCCATTTTAAGACATACACATTATTCAAAATTAAATATATAATATGATATGTGTATCGCCCTGATATAACCGCACCGGTTGACTGGGCGTAAAACACCAACTTACTTACTTACTTACTTCTCTGCTCTTGAGCAGACTGCCTGGGGGTATATCAGCCGGTGACCCAGGAGAAGACAATTTACATCAGTATATATAATACTGTGATTTTATTATTCAGATGAAAGGCACAGTCGCATAATTCTCTGAAGCAGAGAAATCTGACTGCATCTGCCCTCATAGCAGAAAAGTGCTAAGATGACTTCACTGGACTGGGATGCATGCACACTAACATTCAAGCTGCAGTGAAAATCAGTAGAGCCGACTGATGAGAGCAGAAAAGTGCTAAGATCACTTCATTGGACAGGTGTACACATGCACTAACATTCAAGTTGCAGTCAAAATCAGAAGAGTTCACAGAACTGCCATGTACTGTGATGCCTGCCTTATGAAAGCTTCATTATGACACCAAGTTGATGTGAATTAGCACTGTTCTTAGCGCTAACAAAGTTAGAGCTGGTGTATCACAATTCATCCACACAACAGGTGCACGCAGCACGCAAGATGCAAGGATCAAAGTTAAGGGGGGAAAAGTTGATTTCTACACATGCACACAACCCGAAGTATAGTACCTTCAACACAGAACTTAAGGTCTCCTTGGGTGAGAATCCGTAGTTATGAAAGGCTCCCTCCTGTAAAGCCTAGAGTAGGTCAGAGTACAGCCTTGCATGCTTTGCCCACTGCCCAGAATTCTGCCTTAATAGATGTCGCCTGCCCAGTTAACCCCCCCCCCCCCAAAAAAAAAAAAAAAAAAAAAACCCTTCATAATAATACAGAAATTAAACATAACTTGACATGTAGCACTAACACTGTAACAGTGAATCACACTTTTACTTGTGATCTGAGAGATGGTGCGCATTTCTCTGTTGACTGGACATTAAAGATGGCAAGCGACACACTTCCATTAAAGTAACAGTGGTACAGTTTCGGGAAGCAAGGCAAGCTGCTGCCTTGCAGTTGTAGAGGTGTTGGCTGATCTGGTTTTGTGCACATGTACATATTATGCGTGCATTCAAGAGAAAAACATTGTGATTCTTTGTGCTGAACAGAGCATTTTTCAGCTTCGTCTCAAATCTCCTCCTCCACCTGATTAAGAGATGTTTTTGTTCCCAAAATGTGTGGTTTGACATAGTACTTGTGCTCATGTATGAAACTGCTACAACATTAAGCATGTACAGCTTGTTTCAGGGGTTGCCTGTGTGTCACCTACAAAGTACCTTAAAGTCTTTCAGCATCTGCAGATTCCGATGTGTGTTCACAATTGTTTTTCCTGCATAAGGAGTTGACTGCTGTCGCTGAGTGAACGCATCAAAGAGTTTTCTGTGTGCTAAAAATGTGATCTACCTTGAGTCCTTGTATTGCTTGCCTGCCAGATGATACACTGGCAACTCTGGTCACTGGTGTGTCCCTTCTTAAAATCTGTGATGCTCTGACGAGCGTTACCACCTGTTTCCAAAAGCCATGGGTGTTTATGCACCCAGCCTTGTGACATACCTGGAACTCGTTTATCGTTTTCATGGCCTTTGTGAAACCTTATAGCTTTGGTAGTGTTTTGACAAAGGGTATATATATATATATAAGCGAAAAGTATTAAAATGTGCATTTGCTTATAACCTGAGTTTGACTGTCCTGTGTGGTTGACAGGACATTAAAATCCAATTCCTAACTCACTAGTACAGTAGTAGCCTCGACTCACACAAAATGACTTGTTTAAATGTAAATAAGTGAAGAATTAAACAAAAAAATTGTACAATACCTGAAATGCCTTTGTAAAATGTTTGGTTGTGGGCACAACCATAAAATGTGAATGCAGGGCAGGTACATCTACTGAAACGTTGGTGTGAAAAGTATGCGTGACCCACAACGTACAGGCAGGTATGTTCACTGAAACTCCCATAAATATGAAAACCATGGGCACATGGACATCCTTGAAGGACTTGGTGTCAACTTTAATGGGACATCCGGCAGTGGCCAAGTTCCGTTGCATGTTTCTCCGGGACTGTGAGAGTCATCAGTGGTGTCTTTTGAGTGGCGTGAAAGCAAAGCGAGTTGATTTGAATTTACCCAGTGGAGTGCTGTTTTTGTTTCTTTCTTTTCCCACTCGATTTCTTTGTGCAGTTCTTAACAAGGATCTATAGCAGTACGTGTGTCTTCTGCAAATGGCAGGGTGGTTGTTTTTACGTTTTGTACCTGTCCCTCTTTGTTTCAGGCTCTAAAGCGTTTGGTTGTGCTGTGCTTCAAACTTGCTTTAAATCATATATCAGCTGAGCCTTGGGAGTTTATCTAGAGCTGGGTGATTTTTCCTGTGTGCAACTACTTCCTTTGAATATACTATAAAACACTAGAACCTCCCAAGGAGAAATCATCATCAGAAGACCACCCCTCTCCTCTTCTAAGTATCTGTTAGTATGATACTGGATAAAGAAAAAAATCCCTTCTTCTTTTGGGGATTAATGTCTCTGGTATCATCCTAGTGGTTGAAGAATACAGTGCTAAGATTTTTATTCTTTGCTGGTACATGTGCATTTGTATACGTGTGCATACATAGTTAAAATCCATTTCTGGTGTACGCTTTGTTTTCTGTATCTGAAAATGTCGGTTGCACTTACAGCTTTTTTCCCTTTTTTTTCTTCTTTTTCTTTTCTTTTTCTTTTCTTTTCTTTTTCTTCCATTATGTGTTTTATGTTAAACTTAAAGCAAGGTCATTTGTATTTTTATGTCACTTTGGTTGTGTGAATTTGTTTTTAAATAGCAGGATGAATGGAGTTAGAGGGAGGGAGGGAGTTAGTTGGTGCTTTGAGCCCAGAAGGAAGCCGGAAAGCATTATGGCTCTGGTACACAAGCCGATTTAGCTGTATGTTAGGAGGACTGTTTGAATCTCATGTTGTCAGACCCGTCCATCTTAACCCTGTCACTGCCCCAGCCTGTAAAATTTCCAGGCTGAAAAGTGCACACATGTGCCTGCGTTATATTTTATGGTCCTCTAACACTGCTTTGATCATTATGCACTTTGATGAAAATCCATTCACGTTAATGTGAAAAAGAAAAGAAAAAGGCCTAAGGATTTCAAATAGTGCACTCTTACTGCTCGTTTTTAAGCGGCACCATGGCAGTGAAAGGGTTAACTGTACTGGCTGCCACATGATACAGCTGAAACCGACAGGTTAAAGCAAGGGGAAGATCAACGTATTCAACATTTCTACTCAAAAGTTACCATCCCTTGTGAACTCTGGCCTTTCCTCCACTTCAGTTCAAACTGCAGGCGCTCACTGGCTGGCAGGTGCTGTTTATCCATTTGGATTATATCATGCTGTATTTGGAACAGGTTAAGACCAAAGCACTGAGCCATTTCAACCATACAATTATGCTGACACATGATCTGTCTGAGATCAGGTTCAGATGGTCCTCAAGCAAATGACCGAAACAGCTTGTGTACCAGTGCCTTTACTGAGCTTGTTTAACAATAATAAACAAGAACGAAAGTTTAATAAAAGTGTGTGTGTGTGTGTGTGTGTGTGTGTGTGTGTGTGTGTGTGTGTGTGTGTGTGTGTGTGTGTGTGTGCAGCATACAGAAGATTTGTCTGTGTTAGTACTAAGTCTGCAAACCAGAAGGATTCAGAAAGAGACAGTAGCTTGCTGACAGGAGTGTGTGTGTGTGTGTGTGTGTGTGTGTGTGTGTGTGTGTGTGTGTGTGTGTGTGTGTGTGTGTGTGTGTGTGCAGCATACAGAAGATTTGTCTGTGTTAGTACTAAGTCTGCAAACCGGAAAGATTCACAAAGAGTTAGACAGTAGCTTGCTGACAGGAGTGTGTGTGTGTGTGGGTATGCAGCATGCAGAAGATTTGTCTGTGTTAGTACTAAGTCTGCAAACTGGAAAGATTCACAAAGAGTTAGACGATAGCTTGCTGACAGGTTAAAACTGCCCCAGACCAAAAATTCAGTAATGTATCACATGTCACCTGAAATATTGTATGTGGAATTTGCCACATAAAGTTACCACCAGTATAAAGGGACCCCTCCTTCTCCAACCATGTTTTGTGTAACAGGTTGAACAAATCAAATTAAAAGTTTGGAATTTAAAGGGACTTTCTCAAATAATCTTTTAATGTAGGCTCCATTTGAAGTGGGTAGGTCTCTCTCTTCTTCTTCTTCTGATTAGTTGGACGATATATTTAAATCACATGTAAAGTACCACACAGCTGGCCAAAGGGCTACCAACAGCCTCCGAGTTTTTGTTTCTCAGACAGTTAGAGGCCACGGCTTGCAACATGTATTCTATGAAACTCATCATTGCTTCTAAAAGTTAGTTTAAAAAGTCAATATAAAATACTAAAATCAGTGTGAAATTTTAAAACGGTATCCTTGGAGTAATTAGTTTGATTTCTGATGAGTCAGTGATGGCCAAAACTAGTTTTGAGGTTTATAAGATTCTTCAAGGATTTTGTTTTAAAACGCCATTGATTTAACTTTTTATTTTTTAACAACTGTCATAATAACACCTCGTGTACATAAACACTGTCAAGTTCACACAGAGGTGGACTGAAACCGCAACCTCTTCTTCCCACTGCACACTAAACATTTCTGGAAAGCACAAACAAAAAGCACTCGGACTCAAGGTCATTTCGCGGCAATGCTGCGCCTTCCCGCTGCAACAGGTTGCAACATACACTCCAAAATGCACTGGAGTGTCTTTAAGGTGGCAGCTAAAAAATTCAACTCCTTAGTCAGCCACCGGCCTCCTGATCCCCCTTATCGGATCTTTTTTCCGACAGTCGTTTCTTCCTTCCCCCCCAACCCGGGGGCACCCCCATCACAGGTTATTGGTAAGATTGTGTACGCACTGCTCGGAACTTTTGTCCCATGACTGTTACAGTATTACAGAAGCGGTCAAAAACAAAACCTGATAAAAAAAAATCTTACTACATGGATTGCACGCAACGCTCATAATGCGAATGCAAGCGAATATCGGACGAAGGGACGTAACTGTGGACATGCGCAGAGAATCCTATGAAATTGTCGTCTGCTCAACGTTGTTTTTGGAAGCTTGTGAAAGACGAAAGTGCTCTGTACTTTCTTACTGAAACCTTTGTACACAAACGATGGTGAACACCTGAGGTGGCGTCAGAACTACAACTAACTGCCGGTCGAAGCATACGGCTGGAAATACACCCACGTGAGAACCCCACTCCGCTTATTTTTCAGTACTTTCTTTCCTTTTCACATTGTGTGTGTGTGTGTTCTTCCTCTACACTTAACCTAGAAAAAAACTGAAAAAGATGTAGCCAACCTTCTTTAACGTAGGCAGCTACCGCCGTCGTGGTAATTTCCAAGGAGGCGGGTCGGAAATTTTGGGGACATTTTAAACCCCATTTTTGAATCACAACTATCACCAGAGGCATCCAAACAGTCATATCAAGCAAATAAAGTCAAAATTTGTAAAAAAGAAGTGAGTTTAATAAATTTGTGTTTTTCAGCGCCACTGGCCTTTTGATAAGCTAGATCTAATTTCCGAGTAAGCCGTGCGCACTTCCCGGTGGAGCGCTGATGTCGGCAAAACGATTGTACGTGTTCCAAAGATCGTAAGCTGCGTAGTTTATTATCTTTGCGTGTACTGACGACTCACCTTGTACATACTGTATGATGACTGTATAATCAAACTGTGTGTGTGTGTGTGTGTGTGTGTGCCGAATGTGTGTGTGTGTGTGTGTGTGTGTGTGTGTGTGTGTGTGTGTGTGTGTGTGTGTGTGTGTTTTGTGTGTTTTGTGTGTTTTGTGTGTGTGTGTGTGTGTTTTGTGTGTGGCTTGTTTAATGCTCATGCGCTCATTTCGTTTGTACAGTTTTTACTTGACATGAATAAACTTTAGTTAAACCCGAAGGCAGAGTGCAATATGCATGCACTTCAGTCGGCACCCTGATACGTGTATGCTGTAATCTAACTTTTGTTGTTTTTGTTTGTTTGTTTAATGCCTTGCGATAATACGAATAATTCATTTGAGCCCCACATCAGCAGTTTAGTTTCAGAAATGACTGATTTTACTGAGTCCACACAGTACTTTCAAGTTCGTTTGTGCGCGAGCGGGCGGGCGTGTGTATGTGTGTTGTCTTATTTATTCTGTTTCATAGTGGGGGTTTTGTATAACGGGAGTAGAGATGGGGCATTACCTCTTAATAAGTTTATATCTTAAATTTATTTTCCTTCGGTTTTTATTTTGCCCATGCAGATAGCCCTTTTTCTGTGAAACTACCATATATAACTCTATCAATGCCGCAAGGAAATCTGGATGTGAGTGAAAGGTATAACTTAGGATGGATGCCACTTGTTTTTAATAAACAAACGACACACACAACACATGCACGCCGGCACGCACGCACGCACGCATGATCCCCTCTCTCTCTCTCTCTCTCTCTCTCTCTCTCACACACACACACACACAACACACACCACACACAACACACACACACACACGCACGCACGCACGCACGCACGCACGCACGCACACACACACAAACGATTGTCCTGAAGAACCGACTGAACATTTAGACCTTTAGTGTTGATATCAAGCTGTCAATCTAAATAATTAAAAAAAAATAAAAAAAATAAGAGAGAGAGAGAGAGAGAGAGAGAGAGAGAGAGAGAGAGAGAGAGAGAGAGAGAGAGAGAGAGAGAGAGAGAGAGACTGAGAAAGAAGAAGAAGAAGAAGAAAAACATGTGAAAGAAAGTGCCTATTGAACAGTCGTGTTTTTGTTGTTTTTGTTTTAAATTCGTTTCTGCAGTTGTCAGTAACAACAACAACAAATTATATATATATATAAGAAGAAAAAGAAGAAAACACGTGGAAAAAAAGGGCCTGTTATAGTCTTTAAAAAAAGAAGAAAAGAAAAAAGAAGAAGTGTTTTCATCTTTAATCAAGCAATAGTAACCTTTGATTTTAGCCGTTTTGTTTTTTTGTTTTTTGGGGGTGGGGGGTTGGGGGGAGGGGATGTTTGGTGTGTCATTGTAAGTTCATAGTCTGTGATTTTGTGCTGTGTCACTGCCATTTCTGTCTGTGTTTGATGTACTGTTTGCTGTGTTTCTGGCACTCTTCTCACAAGCGACTAATTTGGTGCACTTGAATCATATGCACAGTGACGGAGGGGGGTGGGGAGTGGGGGACGAAGAAGAAGAAAAAAGAAGAGAGAGAATCACTCCCCATCTACTGTTGGAAAAGCGAACGACCTGTCACAACCACTACTATCCCCGCGCTTAGCGGAAAGGAAGCTGCCAGCCGTGCCACACACACTTGTGACTGATTATAATCTTTAAAAAATATCAGCATGTAATACGCATAGGGAGGGGGGGGGGGGGAAATGGTTGCACATGTCCACGATTGCAGCAGCTGAACAATCATTTTAGAAAAAGAAGAAGAAAAAAAAAAGGGGGGGGGGGGGGGGGGAAGAAATTGGAGTCGAATCCAAGCCACTTGGATGGCAGCCCGGCGAGGTAGCCACTACTCTACGGAGGATCTAGCAGAACTCGCAGAAATTTGTAGTTATATTGCTTTTCCTTTAGTTTCATCACCGCATTTTCTTGTTCGATTTTTGTTGTGTTTCTCAAATCATATTGTCACTTTTGAATGCTGTTCCCTCTTGAGCTCTTCTTTTTTTGAGGGATACTCCTCTTTCGGATGTTTTCAATCGCTGTAATTTTGTGGTTTTTGCTCAGTGTGAACTTGAACTAAATTCCTCAGTTTCGTCTACTAAACGGTAAACGGAAGTCATTGAAAGCGTCTTCCAAGGGGAGTTTTCATTAGCTCAATGCATTATTCGAAGAAGAAATAATTTACCTAAATTCCGTATAACTCATCATAAACAACAGACACGTCATGCATTAAATACCTTTTGGGATTACATATTAAACCTGCAACTATACTTTAGATTTTAGGAAAATTAATTCATTAACTTTTCGACGGAAGCAATTGACAAAACAACCCCTAAGATGGCGTCCGTTTGTAAACGAAAGTAGAATCATCGAAACCGAAAAATCAAAAACTGATGCCGAAAACTCGAGCTAGAGTCTTGGAATAAAAACGGCCAGGCTGGAGGCTAGGCGGGGGAAAAGGGCCCGGGCAAGTTTATAATTTCGGTAAACAATCTGACAGGCGCTCGGCCGCGCGTCCGGCGCAGGGTTGTTTGTGAGTGTTTTGACATTTTTCACACTTAAAAGGGTTCTGGTTGCTCTGGCACCACCGGGAGGTCTGCCGATCGCCTCCCATTTCTAGTAGCGGTCCCCCTCGGAGATATCACGGCATGAATATCACCAGAGGCATCCAAACAGTCATATCAAGCGAATAAACTCAAAATTTGCAGCAAGAAGTGAGTTTCATCAAATCTGTGCTTTTCAGCGCCATTGACGTTGTGATAAGCTAGATCTAGTTTCCGAGTAAGCTCTTCCCGGAGGAGTGCTGATGTCGGCAAAACGATTGTGCGTGTACCAAAGATCGTAAGCTGCGTAGTTTATGATTTTTGCGAGTACTGACGACTCACCTTGTACATACTGTATGATGACTGTATAATCAAACTGACTTTAGTTGCAAATTTTGGTTTCATTTGCTAGATGTGAACCTGTTTCATTGATTTGAATCATATCTGTGACCCAAGATGGCGTTCAAAACGTCCCAGGCCTCCTTTCGAAGCAAACGGCTGGCCCACCCCACCAAACCGACCTCAGAACTTGTGTAGACCTGTGGTTTGCCAGGAAAGCGCTTCTGATAAAGTTCACTGCATGCGCTTATCATGCACAGTGCGTGTTATTGTGGACTTTGTTTTATGTCAACTAGGACACGTAGGCCTATGTCGGCTGCACACCACCTGAATGATTAAAGTGCGAAGCAAACAAAACGTGGAGGCTGGCCTAGTGGTCAGAGCTCAGAACCCCTGTGAAAGTCGAGGTGGGCGTCCTGAGCTCCCCGAACTTAGAAGACGCATCGGATTTTACGTCATTCACTTTCTGCCTGGACGTTTCTTCGTATTTTGTTGCCGCTCACTTGCTTCCCGCTAAATGTAGAACAAACCTGCTCTCTTTAATCGTCTTGTCGAAACATCATCACATAAACAGATCCTTCAAACTTGCCAGCGCCTAGCGGTTTATAGTGTGGGGTATAGGGCCTGCCGGTAGTAAGTAGATGTACCCGGGATTTATTCTTTCGACTCAGTCGCGCTTTTACACACCTTCAGCAGTTGTGGTTTATGGCTCGACGCTTTCTCAGTTGTGACTTTGCCCCCAACACATAGCCTCGCAATGAAACTAAACGGTCCACACATCTGTCTCCCTCCAAATCAGTAAAACGTTAAAATGGCCCGGCTAACACCATCAAGGAACTGATGACAAGTGTCGATGGATAGAACACATGCGTAAAGAGAGTCAGTCCAGCATCTCACGTCATGCTCCATGGTGCTTCAAGCATCGCCGGTTTACGATATCCTAATTCCTCCACACACAGGCCTATTACTGCTTATGGCTCAGCATTATTCAAGATTTAGTTAATCTTCACCCTTATTAGGGCATGGAGAATTACACATTTAACACACACACACACACACACACACACACACACACACACACACACACACACACACACACACACACACACACACACACTTCCATTAAAAGATCTGGATCACTGATCAGAATCGGTAAATTTGCTGTACAGGTACATGCTTACCACAAAATTGTCTTGCAGTACACAGCCAAACAATAGAATAAACAATAGACTAACAATTTTGATGGCAACAAAGAATAAAAGCGTATCAAACACACGCACAGGACCCCCCACCCCCCTCCCTCCAGCCGTGGGGTACTGCGGCCCCAGAGCTGTCAAAATGTAATGTCCTCTCTTTAAAGCCTGTTAATACACCCACGCATGCTTCGCCACTGGCAGGAATTTCACTATTGTGCTAAATTCTCACCTTCATAGTCAGTTCACCTTTGTTGTTGTTTTTGTTGTTTTAGTTGTTGTTGTTGCTCTTTTTCTTCTTCCCCAAATCCTCTCCCTACTTTCCACCTGCGTTAGTTTGGGCCCGCGGAATAAAGTAGGTCACCCTGCTCAAAATCACGAACACTTTCTGCAGGTTCCCGTGTTGAGTACCAGCGGAAAGTATCTAGGCGCCAAAACATGTTATTGTGTTCTATAACACTGCATTAGATACATACTTGTGATTTCATCAATTGCTTTAATTTTTCGTGCTGAATACGTATGGGGGATACAGCTCGTGATTTCATCAGTTGCTTTAATTTCGTGCTGAATACATCTAGGGGATACATAATTGTGATTTCATCAGTTGCTTTAATTTCTTGCTGAATACGTATGGGGGAATCTGTGTGGAAGTATTTCTCTTAGTTGCATATTCAACGCAAGAAATGCCAGTTTTATTATCTTTCTAGTTTTAAATTGTAATTTGCCATTACCTCTATTCATTTATGACAGTACCAGCTAGCCGTAGCTTTTATTATATCTTGCCTGAGTGCATGATCACAGTTCACGGGTCTTTAAAGTCCGAGGGTGTAAAATTGTCGATTGTGCTGGCAGTTTCTCAAAATTCACGTGCTGGTCGTAAAAATGGCGTTACTAAAAAGTGTTCACTGTCTTGCTTTTGCTACTGATTTCGTTCAAAAGAAAGCTTTCGGAAGGATGCCTCGCCATGGAGTGTTTGGTTGTGGTTGCATCGCTTCTCGACGACTGGAACCATTTTTGACCGACTCCGCTTCTTCTTTTTCTCGTGTTGCTTAATGTCCTCGGATGTCGGGTTGACATATTAGGGACAAACTGAGACCAATGCGTTAGCATGGTTCAATGACGCTTTACGTCCACAGGGAAACCATAAGGCTTGTTAAGACGGGGAGCCCAGGACGGCCACCTCGACTTTCACACAGCTCTTGATCTCTGAAACTACTCCGCTTTAGGCGCCCGCAAGTAGCGACTCAGTAACGTGATGGTTGCGTCACTGTCTCGCACCTGCGGAACAGATTTCAGGCAGCAACAGCGACTGTTGGCACCATCCTCGGACTGGTTAGTTCTGGTACTGTCCGGGATCGTTTGCGTGATCAAGGCCTACGCGCAAGGCGCGCTGCTGTTCGTCCAGCTCTCCAGCCGGCCTCGTGACCGTGTCGCATGACTTGCCAGATGCCACCTGCGCGGCTTTAGAAATGCCCCGTGGGTCAGAGTAGAGTTCACTGACGAGTACAGGATGGTGGAATGACCGGAACTCGAATCACAAAATTACTAGACATGCAAGTTATGAAATATGAAATTATCAACATCCGACCATGTCTAATTACAGTTCCTGCCAACAAACTCCACTCAAACGAAAACAATCCAACGAATTTGAGAGAGAGAGAGAGAGAGAGAGAGAGAGAGAGAGAGAGAGAGAGAGAGAGAGAGAGAGAGAGAGAGAGAGAGAGAGAGAGACGTACCTGAAACACTGATGAAAAACGACAGTAAACTGAGTTTCAGTTATCAATACAGTCTAGAATTAGGCTTAACCCCTCTCTTCTGCCACTCCAAAGATACTTTTAATTGTTAAAAGTATCTCTGGCCCATCCTCCTCGGATTCCGTTCACGTGTGTATCACGAAGTGGCGTAGGACGTGAAACTGATTGAATCGCAACAGCCCGGCCAACACCTTTCCTCTTCTTGGGCTGACATTTCAGCGGAGTCTCTCGAGGTGACACCCGACAGTTTGCATAGCTACTGGATAGCGCGTCCATGGCAGGTGAGTGAGGTTCTGATCAGTTTAGGTCTGCGGGTTCTGGCGGTCTCTTTTCATTGTCGACAATATCACGCTTTAATTGTGGCTTATTGGGTGGCCTAAAAGTAATAGACCCATCCACAGCCCCGCTCCTTTCCCGCCATTGTTTTCGCGAGGCATTACAAGCGGCGGTCGGCGAAAGGGTTTGTGGGCCGGTTTGACCTAGCGGTAAGGCTGGTAAGTTTCGGCTCTCCCTTCTCCTCAAAAAGGGTGTGGTTCCGCTAGAAAAACGACCGATTGATTCACTGCGGTTACTTCTAGATAACAGACGTGTGTTGTTTTTTTTTTTGTGTGTGTGTGTGTGTGTGTGTGTGTGTGTGTGTGTGTGTGTGTGTGTGTGTGTGTGTGTGTGTGTTGTTTTGTTTTGGTTGTTGTTTGTTTGTTTGTTTTTCGTTCCTGTCTGACAGTGAGAATAATTTTCAAACTACAATAGGGGCGTGCACAGATACTTTTGGACGGGAGTATTTGAACCAACCGAACTCGGAAGGAGACTTGACCGTGCAAGTGACAGTCCGATGCATCAGATCTGTGCGAAAGAACGAAGCTCCACATAGATCCAAAAGCATAAAAGGTTCAAAAGCACATGCGAATTTTCGGGGTAATCCCCCTTATCAAGCTACAAAACGACACTTACACAACAGGTAAACGGTGAAAAATGAGATGGAGGGCTAAACCACTTATCTGTTTTGGGTTGAACTATGTTGCTTTCCTGTCCAGTGCTTGGAAGAATGTTGACGGGACAGGAAAACAACACAGCTCAACCAGAAACAGATAAGTGGTTTGGCTCTTCATCTCATTTTTCATGGTTTTTCACCGTTTAACTGTTGTTTAAGCGTCGTTTTGTAGCTTGATAAAGGGGATTACCCCGAAAATTCGTATGTTGTGTTTTGTCCTAATAAATAGCGTTCTTGTGAATCTTTTATGTATTTGAATCTTGTTTTGGAACGCTAGCAGTCATTCTTGTTTCAGATTTTTGAAGCTCCACATAGAGTTTCGTTTGATCGGGTCACTGCAGCACAGAAAGTTACCGAAAATCACAACACCACGCGCTGCCTACCTAAAAATGAGGGGTAGACTGACACCCTAAAAACCAAAGCAAGCACTACAACAGGCAGAGAATGAAACTGAACGCAAAAGAAAGAAGCTGAACGCAAAAGCCTGTGGCATTTTATTTTTAAGACGAAACTACACAAATACCAGAGTTAAACGAAAAATGGCTACTCTAATCAGGCAAGCAAACAAATGAAACCAAATGACCAGATGGAAAGGATGGTGAAAATGACGAAGAAAGATTACGGAGTAAGAGGGATGGAAGAAAATCTACTACGATGGAGTTATGGGTAGGTAATGTGAGGAGATTATTTTCTTTATTGTATATTGCTGCTTCTCATACGGTACATATACCTAATATTTCACGTGTATTGTTAGTTATCGGATGTTTTATTTTGTAGAGCACATTATCTTTGATATTTTTCTCAATTAACGTTGAAAATGTCGGAGAACGTTGAAAAGCGCAGTGAGTTTGTGTAGATTAGAGGATAGCGCTAGGCTTAAACTTGAAGTGATCTATTAGTATTTATTATTACTGTGAAGGCAGGGGTCGTCACAACAAAAACGGACCGAAACGCCAGGAATCTGACAAAGCTATACAAAGAAAGAAACAAAAATGGACATTGACTGAAATCGAAAAAAATAAAATAAAAAAATAAAAAAAGACAGGGAAAATAAACAAAATCCCAACTGTTGGTAATGGCGTCAGAGGTTCATCCTTTAGAGATTCGAACTGGAAATTGTTCTAAGTTGATCACCCTGTGGGCACCCTTACAACCATTTTGCCGTGTTTGGGCGACTGAACGCAAAACGACAAAAATACACTGAGTGCCGCTTGTGATACTAGCGTGTGAGATTAAAAAATAAAATTAAAAAAATCCGCGCTGAAAATAGCAATATTCCGCGTCTCTGATTGGTTGAGATCGGCGACCGCGTGGCGCTTGTGGATGGCACCGACTTGCGCCCAGTAAAATTCTGATAATGGGTGAAAGGTAGTCTGGGGCTGTCTCAGCGACAGTTTCAAATGCAGTGTTTATAGTAAGTAAGTAAACACGGTGCTTAACGTCCACAGAAACCATAAGGCTTATTAGGGACGGGGAGAAGAGGGGGAAGGGGGCATGGAGGTGGGGGGAGAGGGAGACCATATACCTATCGCTACACTGTCACCACCAGAATGATTCCTGCATTAAGATGGGCAGCGATGTGAGCCATTTTAATGTTTCATTAGGAAGTGATGCACAAAGTCACAGGACAGTGTCCACAAACCACAACCTTTTCGAAGAGAAAGGAGAGCCGAAGCGGTATCGAACCGAGGTCCTTCCGCTTACCAGCCTCAGGCCTTACCGTTAGGCCAAACCGGCTCACGCAGTGTTTATAGCGCTCTTGTATGTATTTGTATGCCTTACACGACTGTACTGAGTTGTTTTGCTCTCAGCCAACGCCGACTGCGGGGTTTCGGGTGGACAGCCATCGGTGTTTGAACTACATATCTAAATTTTTTGAAGAGTTTAAACAGAAGTGTGACCATTGGACCATGTAAAACCATGATTTTTGTGGATTTAATTTTTTTTAATTTAATTTTATTTTGTTGTTGGATTTTGTTTGTTTATTTGGGGTGGGGGTGGGGTGGTGGTGGCGGTGGCTGGCATTTAAACATTGCATTTAATAAGTGTTTAATTGATTGGTGACTGAATCCGTTCGTTAGTCATATTAATTATAAATGGCAGGACTTTTGTATGATTGCGTGCATGTACAGTCGGCCAATGTATAAAGCCGAAAACTTGCCAGTGCGTGGCTATTCCCGTACCACAGCCCTAACTTATTGGCATCGCCAGGGCCATAAAACAAATCCAGCCTTAACCCTTTCACTCCCAGCACTTTTTACCAGTTCCACAGTTTTTAGGATAACAGCTCTTAACTTCAAAAAGAACCACACAGAAGCATCCGAAGAAATGGGTCAGTTTATCTAGAGTGAAGCACCACGCCGTCATCTTGGCGCGGAGATTCAACACACGTTAAAAACTCCGCGCGATGTTTTAGTTTTTTTGACTTCATCGACTGTTAGAACTTAAGAACAACAAAAACAACAAACAACCGAAAATGGCACCATTTGATAGCAAGTTACTCACATCAACATCTACGTCATAATATGTGATCGGGATTCCCTGGGTTCCATAGAATATTGCTCTGAAAGGACTTGTCGTGAATCCGTGCTAGACTGAGCGGACGGGAGTGAAAGGCTTGCTAACCGTAGGTGGGCCCTCGTGCACGATGAATTTTTCAACTGGACTTGCATGATACAGTTTTTATACACATGCCTTATTTCGTTATTTTGATAACATTTCTAATGACGATGAACAGCGTCAGGCAGGATGGGAGGGAGAGAGGAAGGAAGAGAGTGTTAATATATCCCTTCCCACCCACCCCCCACCCCCACCCCTCTCTGACTCATACATGGTAACACCCACACTTACACATGGTAATTTGGCAAGGAAGAAAGATCAGCAAACGGGCAAAAGGTCGGGAAAGTGGCACTCGGCAAGTTGGCGCTGTCGGAAAACTGGCACGGAGGCATAGCAAACAAAATACGAATCACAAAAAATCGCTGTGTCCAGCTTGGCATTGAAAGTTAAAACACTTATTTCCGTCAGTGGATCACATGTACACACACACACACACCGTATGCATACGCATGCACGCTTGCGCGCGCACACACACACACACACACACACACACACACACACACACACACACACACACACACACACACACACACACACACACACACACATGGTGCTTCACTGCACAGCCTGAATTCAGCAATCTCCTCGGTTCTAACGCATCCCACCACCAGTGATCACATACACTCTGGGTACAAGGATTGGTGACCAAGTATACAAACTGGCACGCACTAATCTTTGAAAGCCGTCAGATAGGCATGCACCAAACTTTCAACACGGAAAACTGGCATGCACCAAACTTCCAAAGCGGAAAAAAATGGCATGCACCAAATTTCAAAGCGGAAAAACTGGTATGCACCAAACTTTCAAAGCGGAAAAACTGGCATGCACCAAACTTTCAAAGCGGAAAAACTGGCATACACCAAATTTTAAAGCGGAAAAACAGGCATGCACCAAATTTTAAAGCGGAAAAAATGGCATGCACCAAACTTTCAAAGCGGAAAAACTGGCCTACACCAAATTTTAAAGCGGAAAAACTGGCATGCACCAAACTTTTAAAGTCGGCAGACTGCCATGCATCAATCTTTTAAAGTCGGAAGCTTGGCATGCACCAACTCTTTCAAAGTCAGAAGATTGGCATGCACCAGCTCTTTCAAAGTTAGAAGATTTAATGCACCAACTATTTCAAAGTCAGAAGATTGGCATGCACCAACTCTTTCAAAGTCAGAAGATTGGCATGCACCAACTCTTTCAAGAGACTGGCTTCCACCAAACTTTTAAAGTCGGCAGGTTGCTATCCACCAAGCTTTCAGAGTCGGAAGATTGGCACTAAACCTCTTTCTAGCACGCAGAAAGAGTTGGGAAACTGCCCGGCGGCAAACTGTCACGTGGCAAAGTGGTCGTAACCGCAAGACACACCATTATGTGTAAAGTGACCCGTATCCCAAGTCACCGTCACGTGTAAAGTGACCCGTATCCCAAGTCACCTTCACGTTTAAAGTGACCCGTATCCTAAGACCCATCATTATGTGCAAACACAGTGACCTGTATCCCAGATCATACCGTCACGAGCAGACACTGATCGGTATATAGACACATCGTTACGTGTAAAGTGACCCGTATCCCGTACACACTGACCCGTATCCCAAGACACATCGTCATGTACAGACACACTGACCCGTATCCCAAGACACATCGCCACGTGCAGACACATTGACCCGCATCCCAAGACACATCGCCACGTGCAGACACACTGACCCGCATCCCAAGACATCATCACGTGTACAGACACTGACCCGCATCCCAGGACACATCGTCACATGCAGACACAGTATAATGAATCTGCTTGCATACAGCCGTGTTTTCATCGGGGATAACAGATGCTACCGTCACGCTCGAGCTGTTTCGGGGACAGTGAGCGCGATGTGTCGGTTGGTGTGGACCCTCTGTGTACTATCCATTCCCTTCCTTGTACTTTTCCTCGTCAACTTAAGCGCTGTTTACATGGCGCATTTTGCACCGGCTTCACGCCGTTTTTCTGTTGGCGCAAATCCGGCAAGGCAAATTACGCACAAGATCGTCTGAGTGAACATATCCCACCAACCAACCATCACCAACTCTCATCAACTCTGATTTTTAGAGCTGAGCACTACTTTACTCACCACCGTCTTCTCCCCCCCCCCCCCCCCCCCCCCCCACTTTGCCACGGTGAACATTTGGCGTGATGTGAATGACCATTTTGACCAATGAGAACGATGTTTCTGCACTGGTGGCGGGAAAGCTCGAAAGGCAGCTACTCTGGCAATGTTTCCCAAGGTCAAAACACTCAGATGTCAGTTTCAGTGTCTGCTTCAGGAACATCAAAAGGAATTCCAATGGCATGTATGAGTTAATAATATACGTATCTCCTTCTCGAGTACTGCAGTCAATTAATAATAATAATAATAGATTATTTATGGCGCTACATCTCGTAAGAGTCCAGAGCGCTTACAAACACATAAAGATACGCTCATTTCATTACACACGTGATGGCCTAGATTGGAAGGCTAGCGATGCATCAGCTGAGTAAATGGACTGAATTATTATTATTGAACGTTTTTATATAGCGCAGTTCTCTGCTCTCGAGCAGACTCATTGCGCTTGCATGTGATTCTACATGAGTGAATAACCTCCTATAGCGCGTTTTTGAATATCCACCGAAGTGGTGTACTTACAGCGCTGGCATGGCTGGTGCCCCATGAAACTGCTGCCATCTAGGCGCGTTCTGTGTCCACCATACAACCATGCCACTTCATGCAAAGCCACATACGTAAGGTGTATGCGTGTTTAGCTGTAACCTGCCACCTGCACTTTTGGCAGAATGACCGGGGTCTTTTACGTGCTATTGCGGCAACACGGGGGTGGAACGGATACCGAAATAAGAGTCAGCACAGAAAGTCGACCCTGGAAAAGAAAATTCTCCCGCCGCACCTGCAGGGATTCAAACCCGCGACCTTTCGATCTCGAGTCCGGCGCTCTAACCACTGAGCTATCCCCGCCCCGATGTGTTGACGGAGATACTGAAACAAAACGATGGGGATATTCGGATACTGTATACATAAAAAGACCCCAAAAATAAATAAATAGACCACCTGATAGAGTGAGAAATTCCCTTACAGACTGAATCGGACTGGCTTACTGGATGACTGATGTTATTGCGTGTTTACAGTGTAGATTCTCACTGACATAACCTCGTCTTTTGTGTGTGTACAGGAGGCACAGCCGGAGTCTCAGATGTTCTCTGATTAATGCCGGCTGACTAAACAGGACCCACAGATATACACTATCCACAATGGATACTTCAACCGGGCTACGAGAGTGTGGCACTACCAGTCATGTGACAAGCTGTTCGGAAAGGGGGCTGGAAGGAAGTCGTACACTCGATGGAGCACTGCCACGTCACTGAGTAAACAATACCAATACTGCACCATCCATCATGGCCACTCCAGCCAAACAGTCACGGAAAGACATCACCTGCCAAATGACTGAAGCTGTACAGCGAAAGGATTGGTTGGAAGTAGTACGTTTGATGAAGCGCGACCATCGGAGAGAACTTTCTCAGAAGCTGAGAAGGAGGGCCACGGATGAAATTAGTAAACTGTGTGATGACCCAGTTTGTTTGAGACTCTTGGTGACACACTGTGACGATGACGTGAGGGATATTATTACAAACAATATGGTAACACGAGGTAGGTGGTCAGTGGTTGGTGAAGCGTTACGGAGGGGTGTCAGTGATTCACAATGCAGATGGGCGATTGACGAGGCTTGTAAACATGCATCTGACGACGAATTCACCGACTACGTACTACCTCATTGTGCTGACAATCAGCTGGACTCTGTGCTGACACCACTGGTGGAGCGAGGTATGTGGAGTGCTGTAGAGATGGTGTTGGAGAAAAGTGTCAGTTACCCACAGCATGGATGTGCGAATGACGAGGCATCTGAGCAGGACATCGCCTTCAGCATGCTACGTCGTCGTCCTGACAATCAGCTGGACTCTGTGCTGACACCACTGGTAGAGAGAGGTCTGTGGAGTTCTGTAGGGACGGTGTTACAGCGAGGTGTCAGTGACTCACGACACAGGTGGGCGATTGACGAGGCATGTAAACAGGCATCAGACGAGGAAAATACAGCCTACATACTACTTCACTGCGCTGACGATCAGCCGGACTCTGTACTGACACCACTGGTGGAGAGAGGTCTGTGGAGATCTGTAGGGACGGTGTTACAGCGAGGTGTCAGTGACTCACAGCACAGATGGGCGATTGACGAGGCATGTAAACAGGCATCAGACGAGGAAAATACAGCCTATATACTACTTCACTGCGCTGACGATCAGCTGGGCTCGGTGCTGACAATACTGGTAGAGCGAGGTCTGTGGAATTCTGTAGGAAGGGTGCTAGACCGAGGTGTCAGTGACACACAACACAGATGGGCAATTGACGAGGCATGTAAACAAGCGTCTGAGAAAGAAGTCATAGACTGCATATTACCTCATTGCACTGGCCACCAACTAGACTCTGTGCTGACACCACTGGTAAAGAGAAGTCTGTGGAATTCTGTTTGGATGGTGTTAAAGCGAGGTGTCAGTGACTCACAACGCAGTTGGGCGATTGACGAGGCATGTGAACATGCATCAGATCGGTTTATCAAAGACTACATACCTCACTGTGCTAACAACGAGCTGGACTCCGTGCTGACATCTCTGGTGGAGCGAGGTCGGTGGAAAGTTGTAGCGAGGGTATTACAGTCAGATGTGACTGTCAGTGACTCGCAATGGAGATGGTTGATTAGCTTGGCGTGTGAACATGCATCAGTTCGAATAATCGAACTCCTCGTACTACCACTCTGCACTGACAATCAGCTGGACTCAGTGTTGACACAGCTGGTGGAGCGAGGTCTGTGGAGTTCTGTGCGCAGGGTATTCGAGCGAGGTGCCTGCAGTGACTCGCAGTGCAGATGGGCGATTGGCGAGGCCTGCAAAAGAGGAAACAATGCGGACGTTCAATTGTGCATACAGCCATTTTTCGCACGGGATGAACTACCGAAGTTTATTTATGATGGTGCTAACTACTTGCTGACAAAACTGATAATACGAGGTCTGTGGAAAAGTGCAGCAACGTTGTTGTGTGGAGTTGTCAGTGAAACACTGTACCGGTGGGCCGTTGTTGAGGACAACACAGAACCTGACGATGCGGCGTTTTGGATCATGCTCAGGAATCCGTGGTATTGCGTGAGAGATCTCAGTGAATTGTGTCAGATTGTACGGTGTCTTGAACATCGTTGGTCAAACCCGTCGCAGCGTCTTGGTGGATTGGCTTATGAACTGTGTGAGGTACTCACTGACTCACTTTTGGAGAGTGTGTTTAAAGCATGGTGCATTACACAGACACCAAAAAAAGAGTACAAATCAGCTACTGATCCATCCGAATTAATTGAGAAATTACACAGCGAAATAAACCTTCATATCCGCAGTTCCACACCAGGTTCAGACGACACAGACTCTGTCGTACGCAAATTAGAAACAAGTATACACTCGCTTCATGCTGAGTTCAGTGAAACAACCAAGTACGGCGATAGAAAACACCCCTTTTTTGCGGTGCATTTCATTAAGTCTCTCATTAACCACTACTACACACGAAGAACGTGCACAGCCAGCACCAAAGGCATCCTGGTGATTCTGGCCACCGTCCCTGTTGTTCCTGACGTACAAAGCGTGGCCCTCAGAGTCCTGCTACGTCACAAGAGGTGGGACGTCATCAGTCACGCCTGCCTATCGCACGTGTGGGAGCAAGTTCGGCGGCAGTTGTTCCAGGCAGCTGTGGAGCAGAGACAGTGGAGCGCCGTCAAGCGGTGGGCAGACCACTCTCTGTATAACGACCAGCGTGGCTGGGCACTGGAAGAGGCGTTCCAAGAGAAGCAGTGGCACGTCTTCCTGCTGCTGGCTGACTACGGACTGGTGGAGAGCGAGCTGATGTGTGTGCACTACCGGCTGGCCAAACACGCGGACTGGGACACAGTTCTTGAGCTGTTTGAGCGGGGAGGTGACGTCACCGATGTCAAAGAGTTACTGACTGGACCTAAATCACGAAAAGCAGCATACGACAAGAACGATGCTTTGAAGCGTCAACAAAGAGCTTCTGAGCTTAGGGGACTTGAAAATGATTTGAATGCCAGAAGAAAGGCCCTGAAGACACTGAAGAGAGCAGCAAAGCAAGGTGATTGGAGTGTTGTTCTGTTCAGTCTCCAACGAAGGCCAGTCGTACATCACATCCACCTGGCTCTGAAGGCAGCAGTGGCCAATGGCGTCTGGCACGTGGTGAGGCAGCTGATAAAACTTGGGATAGACGATGACCAGCGAGACTCGCTGTTCACCAGAATGGTTAAACAACGGCAGTGGGGGGTTTGCATGGTGCTGTTAGAGCAGGGTGTGAGCGTGGAGCTGTGTCTGACTGCTCTGCCAGAGCTGATGGACATGGACCAGTGGACGCTGGTGGCCAGGGTGATGATGTACGACGTGGACGATGCCGTGAGACGACAGGTGATGCAGCGTGCCATGGAGAGGAAGCAGGGGACTGTAGTGTGGCAATGCGTCATCACCATGCACGGCGACCGGCTGTCTGTGGAAGAACGGAAGGAATTATTCCAGGAGGCATTGAGCCGTGAAGTCTTGCAGGCGATTAAACCTCTGATAGAAGTAAAGGACGCCACCGGCATCCAGCACCGTGACACCGTTCTGCCCGAAGCCGCTGAGCAGCACCAGTGGGATGTAGTGGACCACTGCCAACTTCACCACGCTGACATCGACATGAAGGACGATGAGGGCCACACACCGATGCACAGGGCGGCCCGGAAGGAAGACTGGGAGGCAGTGAAGGCGTTAACAAAGAGAGGTGCTGATCCTTCTCTGTTGGTCAGTGATGGTGAGTCTGTGCTTCACATGGCGATAAGAGCAGAACAATGGGACACAGTGAAGTTGCTGATTCAGTACCATGGTGACATCCATCAACGGGCTAACTATTGGGGGGAAACGCCACTCCAGATGTTGATTACCGCATGTCAGGGGGAGATCATTGAGCAAACGTTGATGTGGTGTCCTGACCAGTGGAAGGGAGTGAACAGAGAACAGGAGACAGCTCTCCACGCGGTGTGTTTGTCTGGCCGTCCCAGCGCCTTGTACTACCTGGTGGCCAGGGGAGTTAACCCTCAAGCTGTGACGAAGCAAGGACACTCTGCATTGACATACGCAGTGCTGTGCAAAGAGTGTCCACAGAAGATGGTGGCAGAGTGCATCAAGCTGGGCTTCTGTGCGTACCATCCACACGTCAGTAAGATCGAGAAACCCTCAACACAAGGAATGAGAAGATCTTTTCATAGAATCTGGACGAATGCTGAACGTAAAACACGGTTGTACCCAGTGAAACTGGCCGTGGAGTGTGGCTTGCCCGTTGTGGCGCGGATGCTGTATGAATCAGGGTTGTGTTCCTACAAAGAGTTGTTCGAGCTACGCCAGTTCCTGACAGACAGGTTTTCTGGGACTCGGAGTAGATATAGAAACCGAGGTTTCTCAAACAACGATGTATATGTTCTCGGATATGACCATAGGGGACAGAAGTATTGCTCTGGAAAAGGAGCCACCGCGGCAGTGAAAGCGGCAGCTGATTACCTGATGAAGGTGTGCAGCACACCTCGCAGCCTCAAGTCCTCGTGTCGCCTGGTGATCTCACGCTGCGTCACTGTCCGCCGTCAGCGTCACCGAGACGCCACGTATGCACAGCTCCCGCTGACAGAGGAGTTGAGGAACTACGTGATGTTCTCGGACCTCACTGACCCAGACTATGGTCAGCATGAAACTGAAGGTGACGAAGAGAAAGACTAGATGACAGTTGTGAATATGATTATTTCTAGGGTTTCTTTTGGGTGATGCACTGCACTGGTAACATTTAAAAATACCTTCCACAATGAACTGCAGTATATTCACGGAGATTATGGCACATCCAAATATCACTTGAAGAAATGAGTCACAGAGTTTGTAACAGAGCTGCCTCTGTGGCAGGAGATGAGGAAGTACATGATGTTATCTGATCTCACTGACCCAGACTATGGTCAGCATGATACTGACTCAGACTATGGTCAACATGATACTGACCCAGACTATGGTCAGCATGATACTGACCCAGATAATGGTCAACATGATACTGACCCAGACTATGGTCTACATGAAACTGAGACAGACGAAGAGAAGAGAAAGACTAGATGACAGTAGTGAATAGGATTATTTCTGAACGGTTTCTTTCGGATGATGCGTCGCTATGGTAATCTTTCATTCTCTAATGATGATTAAGTATGAAACTCATTACTGATGCCTATTCAGCTTTGAGGATGAGAATTTTCGTGAAATATATGACAAAGTCTTATTGAGAGTGAGAGCAAACAAGAAATAATTTAAGAAAACTGATGCACAGAGAGAGAGAAGAAACCCCTTTAATGACAGTCACACTGTGTAAATGGGAAAATGAATGACTGTGTGATGACAAAGAGTGACACTTTGTGAATGGGAAGATGAAAGACTGTGATGACAGAGAGTGACATTGTGTGAATTGGAATACGTATATATATATGATGACAGAGAGTTAAACAGTGTGGATGGGAAGATGAAGGACTGTGTGATGACAGAGAGTGAAACGGTGTGAATGGGAAGATGAAAGACTGTGTGATGACAGAGTGAAACAGTGTGAATGGAAAGACAAAGGACTGTGTGATGACAGAGTGAAACAGTGTGAATGGAAAGACAAAGGACTGTGTGATGACAGAGTGAAACAGTGTGAATGAGAAGATAAGGACTGTATGACAACAGAGAGTGACACTGTGTGAATGGATTTTTTAAATATGCAAGACTGTGTGATGGCAGAGAGTGAAACGGTGTGAATGGGAAGCTGAAGGACTGTGTGATTACAGAGAGTGACACTGTGTGGATGGGAAGGTAAAGGACTGTGTGACAGAGTGACACTGTGCGGATGGGAAAATAAATAACTGTGTGACAGAGAATGACACTGTGTGGATGGGAAGATGAAGGATTGTGTGATGACAGAGAGGCCAGAGTGACGCTGTGTGAATAGGAGTTCTGAGATTCAAAGGAGCAGTTTTGTTTGTGTTTTGTACGTAGCATCTAATAATGCAGATTTTGTGGCCTGGCTAAGTTTGCATGAAGTTACATAGTATCTAAAAGCTTATGAGTGAGTGTAATAATAATAATAATGGAAATTTCTCTGAACATGATTAGTTAGTTTTGTCTTTTCAAACATGATAATGATACATAACTGACGAAAAGCATTATATATGGATGTAAATGACCTCAATTGTGTTTTAATAGAATTAATGTTTGAAACTGGTGTGTAAGTGAATGCACATTATTTTAGCTTTTGCGATGTACAAAATGTTTGAAAATTGAACATATAAAGTGTGAGCAAGTGCTCTTTGTATACGTTTTACAACAATCCCGCCCCTGTTAACAGATCCACAGCAATTTCATTACTGTACTGATAGTAACCCGGGAACCGGAGCAGACGACGCTTTTGTTTTGAAGCGCGGCGTGTGGCGTGTGGCGTAACGCCGCATGGCCTTCACACAGCCGGCCGGCGATAGCCGCCAGTGCGCGCCATTTTCAAATCTGTTTTTCTCCCGTAACATTTTGACCGCTTGTTTGTTTACCTACTCTTTGTTTACCTAGTCCTTTTTATGCACTAAGTTATGTATAATATAATTTGGCATCTTAGAATGTTTATCTAACGTTTATTTAGACGCAGGATCAAGCTTAATTAGTAGCCGATGCCTTTCTAGGTCCATTCTTTTTATAGCCGTCGTCTGCATGGCGCGCTTTGTTTAGTACTAGTGAATAGTAGTGTTTCACTACTAGTAGTTGTTTCGGATTCGATTAAAGTAATTCTGTGTCGATCAATGCGTTGTTGTATAGTATTTTGCTTAGCTGACTTCATGTTTAGTGTTTATTTTGGGTTAAAATTAACTTATTAAGTATTGTGTACTGTAGAAGCTAAGTTGTATTCATTGACTACTTAATATCACTATCAGCACTGCTGCGACTAAGATTACGCGCCCCAGGCGAAAGTTCGCACCGATTGTTTTAGTACTAGTCTTTGAGTTTGTCTTGCTTCTCTTACAGAGCGTTGTATTGTAATTGTTATGTACCATTTTAACCGTGGGAGCGTGTTCTTTATTCTGATGTAAGTTTTAGTGACAGTTATATTTTGTACATTGTGTTAGTTGTGATTTAGTTGTACGAATCTGTTTATAGACAGGCGCAAGCCACGCTTCCCACTCTTGTTGTAAATAAAATAAGTCATGTGTGTACATTTTGTTTATACGGTTTAAAAGATTGTAACTGTAGCTTTTGTTTGATGTTTTTGATGTTTTAATTGGTTTAGTTATTGTAGAGGAAAGTGTATTTGTGCGGGCCAAGGAAACAGTTGTCAGCCATTTTGTGGTCCAGAGGGGCGATTTTACTGTAGCGATAGCGTGTGTTCCCTGTGGCCCGCGCCGTTCTCTTATCTATGCGTGCGAGTGAAGATTTTGTGTGTGCTGAAAATTGTCTGCGGCTGAGCAAGTAAAACCTGATTGCTGCCATATGCCTGCTGTGGTCTCCACTTTATTGACTCCACTGCCTGTGTCCTGTCCTTTGACCACACCGCTCCATTACAAAAGGAACATAGTTTTTGTGACTTGAAACATTATGTCAGACAGTTGGGGCTGGTAGCATCAACGTGTAGTGTCTGACAGCTGCTGCTGTAAATAGTTTTGTGTTTTGAAACATGTCTGACATCTGGTGATATCACATTATCAGTGAATGTAGTTAACTTTGTGTTTTCAGCCAGTGTCTGACATCCCAAAGTGCAGTTTAACTTTATGTGTTTAAACACAGCGCTTGACAACAGGTGTTATCATTCTTAACTTTATGTGTTTAAACATAGCGCTTGACAACAGATGTTATCAGTCTTAACTTTATGTGTTTAAACATAGCGCTTGACAACAGGTGTTATCAGTCTTAACTTTATGTGTTTAAATATAGCACTTGACAACAGGAGTTATCAAACTCAAAGAATGCAGTTAATTTTCAATTATATTTTTATGGAATGCATCATCTCCCCCCCCCCCCCTTTTCTGATTGTATTTCTGATTTTTTCTGTCGTGTACTTAGTCATTGTGAAGCATGTTGTGCCCATTGCATTTTAGGCACAACAATCTTATTATTATTATTTTGAAATATTTGTTGTTGATTATTATAATCTTAATAATATTAAGATGAATATAAAAAAGAAGGGGGAAAAAAGCAGCAGAACCAAACAGCAGAACCTAAAGCCGATAAGTGTGCTATATCTCATTTTTCTTTGTTTAACTGTTGTTTTGCGCTTGTTGTGCTTTGTTGTAATAAATAGCATTCTTTTAACCTTAAAAAAAGTTTCGATCTAAGATTAATTAAGTTATTAGTTATTGTAACATTTACTATATTTACAGTGTCTAAGAACAAAACAACATTGGTTTTCTTTGTGTTTGAAAACACACTGTTTCACAGCTGATGTTATGATCAAATGTTGTTATCTTCTCTTTTTTGCAAGCATTTTTTCAAGCAACGTATGTTTTTCAATGATTGTGGTTAACTTTGCCTTTGTCAGTATCATCAGGCATAGTATCTGACAGCTGAATGTTGATAACCTTGTGTGCTCGAAGATTTTTTTTTTTGAGAACTGGTATGTAGTTAATTTTACTGTATTTTATATCTATAATTTTATATTTACAATATATGAAGTGAAACGAAAACTGAAGATGACATGTTACACAGTTTTGTGTGTGCGTTGGAGCAGTGTCTGACAACCGGTGTTAGGAATAATGAATGACTGCAGCCAACTTAACTATAATGTCTGATAACTGCAAGTGGAACAGTTTGAATGACTGCAGAACGTAACCTTTTGTTTTCAGCCATTGCAACGATGCTTTAATGTAGTTAAACGCCTTTGATAAAAATAAAAAATAAAAATCTCCCAGTAAATTTATTAACCATTATGATTGTAAATGCAGTACCTGATGATTGGTGTTATCAATGAATGTAGCTCACTGCCTTTCTAAGATCAATGTCTGATGACTGGTGTTATCATTGAATGTAGTTAATTCGCTCACTTTGAATACAGCCATCTTTTGTCCATCTCAGTAGTTTACAAAATGGATTAGTTTTCTGATTTGTTTGTAAGCATTAAGCTACAGTACCACTGGAAATGTACCCATTGTTGTAGGCATACATAAGAAAATGTTACCTTTTTTTCTGCGAGGGTTTATCTTGGGAGTAGTGTGACATGAGCTGATGATAAGTCAGTCTATGTAGTGGTTTAGACATGGAGAGAGGGGGGCCACTTTGTACGGAGTAACTGTCTATTATGCTGTATAGACTAGGGAAGCTATATTATGACAAATACGGTTTGTTTGTTTTCCTCGCCATTGCTTTTTGAGGTGACTCTGTGCAGTTCACGGGACTAAAATCCAGTAACTCACTGTTGCTGATTTTTCTGATTATTCCCATTCGTTATTATTATTATTGATGATATTCTCTTTTTATTGAAGGGTGAGGAACCGCCAGTGTGCATGGGATGTGATAAACGTTTAACTCTAAAGCATATTTTACTTACTTGTTCAGATTTTGTTGAAATGAGAGAGAGCCACTTTACAGCTAAATCACTGCACATGTTGTTTCAGGATATCTCACCTGAGAAGATTTTTAACTTTTTGAAATAAATTAATATTTTTGGAAAAAATTAAATTTGAGATAATTTTTAGATATGTTTGTGTTTTCACCTTTTAAGCATGGTTTTAAAACTGTATATAGACGCATTTTAAAACATACACATTATTCAAAATTAAATATATAATATGATATGTGTATCGCCCTGATATAACCGCACCGGTTGACTGGGCGTAAAACACCAACTTACTTACTTACTTCTCTGCTCTTGAGCAGACTGCCTGAGCTCATGCCGCATGGGGTTCTGAATGAGTGGGTATCCTTTTATAGCGCGTTTTGTTTTGATATCAACCGACGTGGTGTAGTGACAGCGCTAATTGGTTGCTGCATGGCTGGTGTCACATGAAACTGCAGTGCCATCTCGACGCAAGTTCTGTGTACACCATACAGCTATGCATCAGTTTACAGTGTCACTTCATTCAAAGCGAAACAGGTAGGGTGCATGTGTGTTCAGCTGTAACCTGCCACCTGCACTTTTGGCAGAATGTCCGGGATCTTAAATGTGCTACTGCAGTAACGGGGGGGGGGGGGGGGGGGGGGGGATATCAGCCGGTGACCCAGGAGAAGACAATTTACATCAGTATATATAATACTGTGATTTTATTGTTCAGATGAAAGGCACAGTCGCATAATTCTCTGAAGCAGAGAAATCTGACTGCATCTGCCCTCAGAGCAGAAAAGTGCTAAGATGACTTCAGTGGACAAGGGTGCATGCACACTAACATTCAAGCTGCAATGAAAATCAGTAGAGCCGACTGATGAGAGCAGAAAAGTGCTAAGATCACTTCATTGGACAGGGGTGCATGCGCACTAACATTCAGGTTGCAGTCAAAATCAGAAGAACTGACTGATGAGAGCAGAAAAGTGCTAAGATCACTTCACTGGACAGGTGTACATGTGCACTAACATTCAAGTTGCAGTCAAAATCAGAAGAGCTCACAGAACTGCCATCTACTGTGATGCCTGCCTTATGAAAGCTTCATTATGACACCAAGTTGATGTGAATTAGCACTGTTCTTAGCGCTAACAAAGTTAGAGCTGATGTATCGCAGTTCATCCACATAATAGGTGCACGCAGCACGCAAGATGCAAGGATCAAGTTAAGGGGGGGAAAAGTTGATTTCTACACATGCACACAACCTGAAGTATAGTACCTTCAACACAGAAATTAAGGTCTCCTTGGGTGAGAATCCATAGCTATGAAAGGCTCCCTCATGTAAAGCCTGGAGTAGGTCAGAGTACAGCCTTGCATGCTTTGCCCACTGCCCAGAATTCTGCCTTAATAGATGTCGCCTGCCCAGTTAACCCCCCCCCCCCCCCAAAAAAAAAAAAAAAATCCGTTCATAATAATACAGAAATTAAACATAACTTGACATGTAGCACTAACACTGTAACAGTGAATCACACTTTTACTTGTGATCTGAGAGATGGTGCGCATTTCTCTGTTGACTGGACATTAAAGATGGCAAGCGACACACTTCCATTAAAGTAACAGTGGTACAGTTTCGGGAAGCAAGGCAAGCTGCTGCCTTGCAGTTGTAGAGGTGTTGGCTGATCTGGTTTTGTGCACATGTACATATTATGCGTGCATTCAAGAGAAAAACATTGTGATTCTTTGTGCTGAACAGAGCATTTTTCAGCTTCGTCTCAAATCTCCTCCTCCACCTGATTAAGAGATGTTTTTGTTCCCAAAATGTGTGGTTTGACATAGTACTTGTGCTCATGTATGAAACTGCTACAACATTAAGCATGTACAGCTTGTTTCAGGGGTTGCCTGTGTGTCACCTACAAAGTACCTTAAAGTCTTTCAGCATCTGCAGATTCCGATGTGTGTTCACAATTGTTTTTCCTGCATAAGGAGTTGACTGCTGTCGCTGAGTGAACGCATCAAAGAGTTTTCTGTGTGCTAAAAATGTGATCTACCTTGAGTCCTTGTATTGCTTGCCTGCCAGATGATACACTGGCAACTCTGGTCACTGGTGTGTCCCTTCTTAAAATCTGTGATGCTCTGACGAGCGTTACCACCTGTTTCCAAAAGCCATAGGTGTTTATGCACCCAGCCTTGTGACATACCTGGAACTTGTTTATCGTTTTCATGGCCTTTGTGAAACCTTATAGCTTTGGTAGTGTCTTGACAAAGGGTATATATATATAAGGGAAAAGTATTAAAATGTGCATTTGCTTATAACCTGAGTTTGACTGTCCTGTGTGGTTGACAGGACATTAAAATCCAATTCCTAACTCACTAGTACAGTAGTAGCCTCGACTCACACAAAATGACTTGTTTAAATGTAAATAAGTGAAGAATTAAACAACAAATTTGTACAATACCTGAAATGCCTATGTAAAATGTTTGGGCGTGGGCACAACCATCAAATGTGAATGCAGGGCAGGTACATCTACTGAAACGTTGGTGTGAAAAGTATGCGTGACCCACAACGTACAGGCAGGTATGTTCACTGAAACTCCCATAAATATGAAAACCATGGGCACATGGACATCCTTGAAGGACTTGGTGTCAACTTTAATGGGGCATCCGGCAGTGGCCAAGTTCCGTTGCATGTTTCTCCGGGACTGTGAGAGTCATCAGTGGTGTCTTTTGAGTGGCGTGAAAGCAAAGCGAGTTGATTTGAATTTACCCAGTGGAGTGCTGTTTTTGTTTCTTTCTTTTCCCACTCGATTTCTTTGTGCAGTTCTTAACAAGGATCTATAGCAGTACATGTGTCTTCTGCAAATGGCAGGGTGGTTGTTTTTACGTTTTGTACCTGTCCCTCTTTGTTTCAGGCTCTAAAGCGTCTGGTTGTGCTGTGCTTCAAACTTGCTTTAAATCATATATCAGCTGAGCCTTGGGAGTTTATCTAGAGCTGGGTGATTTTTCCTGTGTGCAACTACTTCCTTTCAATATACTATAAAACACTAGAACCTCCCAAGGAGAAATCATCATCAGAAGACCACCCCTCTCCTCTTCTAAGTATCTATTAGTATGATACTGGATAAAGATAAAAATCCCTTCTTCTTTTGGTGATTAATGTCTCTGGTATCATCCTAGTGGTTGAAGAATACAGTGCTAAGATTTTTATTCTTTGCTGGTACATGTGCATTTGTATACGTGTGCATACATAGTTAAAATCCATTTCTGGTGTACGCCTTGTTTTCTGTATCTGAAAATGTCGGTTGCACTTACAGCTTTTTTTTTTTTTTTTTTTTTTTTTTTCTTTTTCTTTTCTTTTCTTCTTCTTCCATTATGTGTTTTATGTTAAACTTAAAGCAAGGTCATTTGTATTTTTATGTCACTTTGGTTGTGTGAATTTGTTTTTAAATAGCAGGATGAATGGAGTTAGAGGAAGGGAGGGAGTTAGTTGGTGCTTTGAGCCCAGAAGGAAGCCGGAAAGCATTATGGCTCTGGTACACAAGCCGATTTAGCTGTATGTTAGGAGGACTGCTTGAATCTCATGTTGTCAGACCCGTCCATCTTAACCCTGTCACTGCCCCAGCCTGTAAAATTTCCAGGCTGAAAAGTGCACACATGTGCCTCCGTTATATTTTATGGTCCTCTAACACTGCTTTGATCATTATGCACTTTGATGAAAATCCATTCACGTTAATGTGAAAAAGAAAAGAAAAAGGCCTAAGGATTTCAGGTAGTGCACTCTTACTGCTCGTTTTTAAGCGGCACCATGGCAGTGAAAGGGTTAATTGTACTGGCTGCCACATGATACAGCTGAAACCGACAGGTTAAAGCAAGGGGAAGATCAACGTATTCAACATTTCTACTCAAAAGTTACCATCCCTTGTGAACTCTGGCCTTTCCTTCACTTCAGTCCAAACTGCAGGCGCTCACTGGCTGGCAGGTGCTGTTTATCCATTTGGATTATATCATGCTGTATTTGGAACAGGTTAAGACCAAAGCACTGAGCCATTTCAACCATACAATTATGCTGACACATGATCTGTCTGAGATCAGGTTCAGATGGTCCTCAAGCAAATGACCGAAACAGCTTGTGTACCAGTGCCTTTACTGAGCTTGTTTAACAATAATAAACAAGAACGAAGGTTTAATAAAGTAAAGTGTGTGTGTGTGTGTGTGTGTGTGTGTGTGTGTGTGTGTGTGTGTGTGTGTGTGTGTGTGTGTGTGTGTGTGTGTGCAGCATACAGAAGAAGATTTGTCTGTGTTAGTACTAAGTCTGCAAACTGGAAAGATTCACAGAGTTAGACGATAGCTTGCTGACAGGTTAAAACAGCCCCAGACCAAAAATTCAGTAACATATCACATGTCACCTGAACTCTGGTGTGTGGAATTTGCCACGTAAAGTTACCACCAGTATAAAGGGACACCTCCTTCCCCAACCATGTTTTGTGTAACAGGTTGAACAAACCAAATAAACGTTTGGAATTTAAAGGGACTAACTTTCTCAAATAATCTTTTAATCTAGGCTCCATATGAAGGGGGTAGGTCTCTCTCTTCTTCTTCTTCTGATTAGCTGGACGATATATTTAAATCACATGTAAAGTACCACACAGCTGGCCAAAGGGCTACCAACAGCCTCTGAGTTTTTGTTTCTCGGACAATTAGAGGCCACGGCTTGCAACAGGTATGCTATGACACTCATCATTGCTTCTAAAAGTTAGTTTAAAAAGTCAATATAAAATACTAAAATCAGTGTGAAATTTTAAAACGGTATCCTTGGTTTGGAGTAATTAGTTTGATCTCTGACGAGTCAGTGATGGCCAAAACTAGTTTTGAGGCTTATTAGATTCTTCAAGGATTTTGTTTTAAAACCCCATTGATTTAACAGATTTTTATATTTTTTTAACAACTGTCATAATAACACCTCGTGTACAAAAACACTGTCAAGTTCACACTGAGGTGGACTGAAACCGCAACCTCTCCTTCCCAGTGCAGACTAAACATTTCTGGAAAGCACGAACAAAAAGCACTCGGACTCAAGGTCATTTCGCGGCAATGCTGCGCCTTCCCGCTGGAACAGGTTGCAACACACACTCCAAAATGCACTAGAGTGTCTTTAAGGCGGCAGCTAATTTTTTTTTTTTTAAACACACTAAAAAAACAGCCACCGGCCTCCTGATCCCTCTTATCGGATCTTTTTTCCAACAGTCGTCCCCCCTCCCCCCCCCCACCCCCCTCGTCCCCCCTCCATCCCAGATTATTGGTAAGATTGTGTACGCACTGCTCGGAACTTTCGTCCCATGACTGTTACAGTGTTACAGAAGCGGTCACAAACCTGATAAAATCTTACCACATGGATTGCACGCAACGCTCAAGCGAATGCAAGCGAATATCGGGCGAAGGGACGTAACTGTGGACATGCGCAGACGACTCCTATTAAAGTCGTCTGCTCAACGTTGTTTTGGAAGCTTGTGAAAGACAAAAGTGCACTGTACTTTCTTATTGAGACCTTTGTACACAAACGATGGTGAACACGAGCAGGTGGCGTCAGAACTACAACTAACTGCCGGTCGAAGCATACGGCTGGACCTGGAAATACACCCACGTGAGAATCCCACTGATGCAGCCTTCTCCGCTTAATTTTCAATACTTTCTTTCCTTTACTTTGTGTGTGTGTGTGTGTGTTTTCTTCTTTTACACTAACACCTAGAAAAAACTGAAAAAGATGTAGCCTATCTTCTTTGACGTAGGCAGCTACCGCAATCATGGTAATTTCCAAGGACTGAGGCGGTCGGAAATTTGGGGGACATTTTAAACACCATTTTGAATCACAACTGAGAGAGAGAGAGAGAGAGAGAGAGAGAGAGAGAGTAGAGAGAGAGAGAGAGAGAGAGAGAGAGAGGAGAGAGAGAGAGAGAGAGAGTGTGTGTGTGTGTACTGACTTTATTTTACAAGGGTATTGAAGTAGCAGACACGGTCAATGCGGGGTCAGTCAATTTCACCGTGATTGCAACTGAAGGCGCAAGCAGGTTAGGTTATAAACATGTCTGCGGCCGAATGTGACGACTTGCACTGACGTGGCGTCTCATGACTATTAGAAAGTCAGACTGAGTCCAGCACACACACACACACACACACACACACACACACACACACACACACACACACACACACACACACACACACACACACACACACACACACACACACACACACACATACACACTCTCTCTCTCTCACTTACAGAATCGTTCTACTTTCTTTCGCTAAACTTCCAGTCTCTTTCAACACGACACTAAATTCAAGTGGAGCCGAATGAAAGTTCCAAATATTAGTGAATAAAAAACGTAACGAGTCACAACTTGGCATGTCCGCATAAACAGACAAAAGATTAACTTTATCTGGTTCTGAATTAACCATGCGTAAACAACAATGAATTAAGTCAGCACAAACTGAACCGTCCATGCGAGATCAGTAACGAAAGACTAAACTACGAACATGTGAAAAGACAGTTCACAACCGGTGTACCAAAAACATCGCATCATCTTATAGGTAGGTAGTGTTGCTTAACGTACTCAGATGTCACTTGACATAATTATCAGGGACAAGCTGAGACCAATGCCGAAGCATGGCCGTTCAACTAGCTTTACGTCCACTTAAACCAGAGGGCTCGTTAGGACTGACACTAGCCCGGCCAGGACGGTCACCTCGACTCTCACACAGCTCTTATAATTTCTCAGCAGGGTCTTAGACTGTATTTATGGAAGAAAATGTCACAAGGTGTCTTCCGGCAAATCTGTTGCCGGGTAGTGGAAGATAGAATACACTGTGACAAGAGAATTATTTATGGAAAAATTAAACTGCCAGAGCTAATCGCGGGCTATCGCGGAGCTGGCCTTTTCCACATAATATTAATCAGAAAAGCTGACCTGTTAATCGCGGCTACGCGGCGGAACTGGCCTTTTCTCAGTTAACCAGTAGTGAAAATAAAGACACCCCATTAGCTCGGATAACAAACCTGACCTCTCAGTCAGAGCATCTGTAGCGAAGCGCAGTTCAAGCTTCAACACATCAATCATGAAATGAGAAAAAAACAACCCGTATAATACTGAAACAATTCGTGGCTACAACAGAGCTGGCCCCTGTACCTAATCATTAATTTTTAAGCGAACGTGAAAAAAAAAATAAAAAAATCTGCGACGCCAGATCTTACGGCAAGATCAAACCATAAAAACTACAAATGATCAAACAACAATAAAGCATCAGTCAGGAACTAGGAAGGTAAAAGATAGTAAAACGAACCTGTTGAAAGTGGATTAAGTTGAGTCTAAATCAAAACTCTAGTCGCACGAATCAGTGAAGAACTTGGACTTGGAGACTGACTTGGAGACTTGGCAAAGCGACTATTATTTTTGAAGGTATAAAAAAAATCCGGCCTCCATTTTAATCCCCGCACCACTCGAACTCACGGAAATTTTAAGGACGTGTACCCTACACGTCCTTAAAATTTCCGTGAGTTCGAGTGGTGCGGGGATTAAAATGGAAGATTTTTTATACCTTCAGAAATACGGCATCGCTGGCCCAGAATCTGGAATAACTGAAAGAAGAATTAGTAACAGAAAGGGGAAGGCAGCTCTTCCATGCCCGTACAGGAACAGGGAGGCTTGCTGGGCGCAGTCGGCCACTGACCAGCACTAATTGGAACCATCCTTTGGCCAGTGGCTTTACACGGGAAAGGCCAGACTGCCGCTGCACCCCACGACCCAGCACGAACGAACTGTTGACTGACTGAGATAAAAACATTATCAATCTTAACTTTTCAACTACACGACTCGTAAAGACCATTTCAACAACAGTTTAGCCAAATCTAGTGAAACACAGATTTAACAAAAGGACGGATCGGTAACCCGATGTACTTTCAGTAACAAAAGGTCTTTTCTCCACACTTTGATGGAACCCCGCTGCCACGACCACACCTCAGCGTCATCACTAAGTCAAGATAGCTAGAGATGAGCCGGAGCCATTTTAAAATGTAATGTTTCGAGTCATTCATTGTGAGGCCGGGCAGTAAAAAGACAGCGGTTTCCGACTATCACTGACCGACCCGGTCAGAGCTCACGAGCTGTGTGAAAGTCGAGGTGGCCATCCTGGGCTACCCGTCCCTAACAGTCCTTATGGTTTCTGTGGACGTAAAACAACGTTGAACTAGAACACAGCGGAGAGACATCAGAGCTCAGGAGCTGTGGAAAAGTCGACTGGTGGCCGTCCTGGGCTGTCCCTAATAGTCCTCATTGTCTCTGTCAGGACGTCAGTAAAGCAACACTGAACTGAACTAACTGACCGGCCGTACAACTTTTGACGAGAAAGGAAAGTCGAAGCGGGGAATCGAACCGACACTGTGCCTATGTAACACATTACTGCTCAGCCGAATCCATGGACATATAATTATATAGGTCCATGGCCAAACCGGCATGTTGTCTGTTCAGAGCTCATTCCTGAACTGTGTGAAAGTCGAGGTGGACGTCCTGGGCTCCCGTCCCTAATAAACCTACGGTTTCTGTGGACGCCGGGACGTAAAGCAACACTTCAACAACAACCGCAACAACCGGCATGTTGTTTGTTCCTTCTAACGCCGAGTCATCTCCAGAGAGCGGAACCGCTGGCAGGCGCCGAGGTCCCAGAAGGTGGCCCGGCGGCACACACACACACACACACACACACACACACACACACACACACACACACACACACACACACACACACACACACACACACACACACACACACACACGCACACACACACACACACGCACGCACACACACACACACACTCACTCACTCACTCACACTCACATTTCTTCGGATCAGTTATTCTGTACCACAACGCGCTGGCCGCTCAAAAACTGAACTAAGTAGGCAACGGGGTGAGGAAAAGTCAGTCCTTGTTTAAATGCCAGATATTCATAAAATCAGCCTTTGTGCACTCGATCAGTGTCCCCCTCGTTCATACTCCGTGTGTACAGGCAGCAAAGACTGTAATACTAAAAGGTCATAATGCTTGGTACACACTCAAGATCGCTGCGCATGATAAAAGATCTCAAATGGATACAACATGTTTAAGAAAACTGCATAATTATCTTCTTCTCTCTCCCCCCCCCCCCTCCCCGTGAGGAAAAAGTATTTCAACAGCTCCTCAAGCATAGCTACAGATGTTGCATTTTTAGTTTGTCTGTGACATAAAAAAAAGAAGAAAAAGATGAAAAGGGCAACAGCTGTTCATAACTGCATAGTACAATGTGGTATTGGAATGCCGCCATATACAAAGGTGTATAATTATATTATCAAGTCAATAAAACTAACTTGGATTAAGGAACTGGCTATAAATACAGAAATGACAAAATGGCAGAAGCTATTACAATTTTTACATCTGGAACCTGAGGTAGTTACAGACTATGGCCCAAAGCTATTAACAAATTAAAAACCTATCCATTTTGGAGTGATGTATTTCAAGCATCTAAAGAATTTTATAATAGGATTGAAGTCGAGAGTCAAACAGAAGTTCCCTCTTAACCAATTGTTCTCAATAACAAATATAAAATTGGTAACAAAGTGTTTAATGATAAAGACTTGACAGAAAAATGTATACACTGTCAAAGATGTGGTTAACAGGAATGGAATGTTCTTAAGTGTTCAAGAGTTTAATCAGAAATATTTTTTGCGACTGTCAGCTAGTTTACTTGGCCGTGTTTCAGCCTTCATGAACTTGTGCTTGCTGTTTCTGCTCAGTTTTCTGCGCGCTTGTTTCTTTCTTGCCCTCATCTTCTTCTTCTTCTTCTTCTTCTTCTTCTTCTTCTTCTTCTTCTTCTTCTTCTTCTTTTCTCTCTCTCTCTCTCTCTCCTCTCTCTCTCTCTCTCTCTCTCTCTCTCTCTCTCTCTCTCTCTCTCTCTCTCTCTCTCTCTCCTCTCTCTCTCTCTCTCTCTCTCTCTCTCTCTCTTTTTCTTTTTCTTTTTTCTTTCTTCTTCTTCTTCATCTTTTTCTTTTTTTTTCATTCTTCTTCTTCTTCGTCGTCAGTCGTCGTCTTTTCTTCTCAGCGGTTCTTCTCTTTCTTCAGCCAATGTTTTTGTTTTTACTTGCAGTTGTGAATGTGTGTGTGTGTGTGTGTGTGTGTGTGTGTGTGTGTGTGTGTGTGTGTGTGTGTGTGTGTGTGTGTGTGAGTGTGAGCGCGTGCGCGCCGGCGCGCATGTTTGTGTGAGTATTTGTGAACAGAACTGAAACTGCACGGTATGAAAAATGCTGGTCACTGATTAACATCTCAGTCAGTGGCTGTGGCCATAGTGCGGACAACAGTTCAACAGACTGACAAGTTTTACGGAGTGAGTTCGCCGTCTCAGCGGTCAGCAAGGTATGAAAAGTGCTCACCAACATTTGACACTGAGTGATTTCGCGCTAGGCCGGTGAGAACATTTCACTGACATTTGTGAGTGTGTCAAACCGACGGATTCAAGGCTATTTAGTTCTCGGTGACTGTCTCTCGGTGACGGACACACCGTCGCAGCTGCATCCTTCACTGACATCGTAGTCCTCTTCTCTTTGTTCTGACATCGAAGCACGTCACGTCAGTACACTTCCGTTTAAGTTTGATCGTCCTTCAGCTGTCACGTTTGACAGTCACGGTCTGCGGTCTGGTGGAGCAGGGTAAATAGGCCAGGTCGTCACCTCGACAATGTGTGGTTGACAACCGAACAGCAAAACCCAACCAAACTTGACGTCCGACGTCTTCTCCGCCTCAGCCTTCTGGTCCGTGGTGGTGAGTGATGATCCGGAGAAGGAAGGCATGGTAAACAAATGTGGGTGTCAGGGGGAGGTGAGTGGGGTGCGTAAAGAGAGATTAAAAAACCAATAAATTGTATTATGGATTTTGGATTTTTTTAATTTTATTTTTTAATCCAGTATATTATAATTTTTTAGCTTATCATCCATTTAAATGACTTTTCACGTTCCTTTGGTATTATTGTTTAAATTAATCAGCCTTTGCTAGTTAGTTCAGTTGCCATGTGAGTGATGATTAACTTGAAGTAGATATTATGAACGCCGCCATGTCGGATGTCCCCGAGACGGAAGCGGCACGGCAAGACGAAAGTGACGTCTGACGCTTGTCAGGGTGGGCGGGCGGGGAAGAGGGTGTGGCAAGAGGAATATGTCTTCTCTGTTGATAGATATTCTGTGTTTTGTTCTGATTTAGTTTATTAAGTTGTTACAAGTTGAATTGTTTTTGATGTTGCTTTGATCTTTTTGTTACATGTTCTGTTCAAATTAATGAGCTTTCAGTAGTTATAGTGGAATTACCTTATGAATGATGATTAAAGTATATTAACTGGATTTGATTTGAAGCCCGAGTCGGATGCCCCGAGACGGAAGGCCAAGACGGCATGCCAAGACGGATGCCCCGAGACGGAAGGCCAAGACGGCATGCCAAGACGGATGTTCCCGAGATGGAAGGACAAGACTGACGGATTTGAGAAGTATGCGGGGGGGGGGGGGGGGGGGGGGGAGGGTCACATCTCTCTGGTGCCGTACGTTTTTGTGGCTGAATGCGTGGGTAGGTGTGTGGGTATCCGGGTAACAGAGTATGACAACAGAAAATGTGTTTTGATTCAGTATATATATATGTGTGTGGGTGTGGGTGTGGGTGTGGGTGTGGGTGGGTGTGTGTGGGTGTGTGGGTGTGTAGGGGTGGGGTGTGGGGGGGGTGGGGGGGTCTGTGTGTCGGTGTGTCGGTGTGTCGGTGTCTTTGTCTGTCTATCTGTCAGTCTGTGTTCTACTGTGATGTAATGTTCATTATATGTTTGTATTTTTCCTCTTTTTGTTACATGTTCTGTTACAATTAATGGTCGTTTATTATTTGATTCAATTCCCCTGTGAGTGGTGATTAAAATAACTTCCGTTCATGTGAATTAAAGGCCGAGACGGATATCACCGAGACGGAGGTTCCAGACGGATGTCTCTGAGACGGATGGTCGAGTTATTATGTATTTACATTTTGTTGATGTTGCTTTCCTCTTTTTGTTGCATCTTCTGTTACAATTAATGGTCCTTTAGTATTTGGTTCAATTGCCTGTGAGTGATAATTAAAATAAATTCCGTTGATGTGATTTCAAGGCCCAGACGAATGTTCCCGAGACGGAGGATCCAGACGGATGTCCCCGAGACGGATGTTCCAGACGGATGTCCCCGAGACGGAGGATCCAGACGGATGTCCCCGAGACGGAGGTACCAGACGGATGTCCCAGAGACGGAGGATCCAGACGGATGTCCCCGAGACGGAGGATCCAGACGGAAGTCTCCGAGAAGGATGACCAGGGCGAACTGGCACAGAGCATGTCCCTGAGACGGAAGGTCAAGATAGGTGGGCCCGCCATCTTGGCTTTCCATCTCAGGGACATCCATGTGTGCCATCTGCCTTGGCCTTACATTTTGGAGACGGATGTCACAGACGGATGTCCCTGAGACGGATGACCGAGACGGAAGGCCACGAATGATGCCACAGACAGATGTCCCCAAGACCCAAGGTCAAGACGGAGGTAAGGTGTTTGTCAGTGCGTGTGTGTGGGGGGGGTGGGGGTGGGGGTTGGGGGGGTGTCTGTCTGTCTGTGTGTCTGTGTGTCCGTGTGTCTATGTGTCTGTCTGTGTGTCTCTCTGTCTGTTTTCTATAGTGATGTAGTGTACATTATGTATTTCGTGTTGAATCAGTCTGTCAACTTGCTAAGTTGCAATCTATTTACATTTTGTTGATGTTGCTTTCATCCGTTTGGTACATGTTCTGCTAGAATTAATGACTTCTAGTATTTGGTTAAATTGCCCTGTGAGTGATGATTAAAATAACTTCCGTTCATGTGATTTGAAGGCCGAGACGGATGTCCCCGAGACGAAGGTTACAGACAGATGTCCCTGAGACGGAGGATCCAGACGGATGTCGCCGAGACGGAGGATCCAGACGGATGTCCCCGAGACGGAGGATCCAGACGGATGTCCCCGAGACGGAGGTTCCAGACGGATGTCGCCTAGACGGAGGATCCAGACGGATGTTTCCTAGACGGAGGTTCCAGACGGATGTCCCGAGACGAAGGATCCAGAAGGAAGTCCCCGAGACGGACGACCAGGGCGGACTGGCACAGACGAATGTCCCTGAGACTGAAGGTCAAGACGGATGAGCCCGCCGTCTTGGCTTTCCTCTCACAGACATCCGTGTGTGCCATCTGCCTTGGCCACAGACAGATGTCCCCGACACCGAAGGTCAAGCCGCAGGTAGGTGTGTGTGTGTGTGTGTGTGTGTGTGTGTGTGTGTGTGTGTGTGTGTGTGTGTGTGTGTGTGTGTGTGTGTGTGTGTTAATGTTAGTGTTAGTGTTAGTGTGTTAGTGTGTTAGTGTGTGTGTGTGTGTGTGTGTTAGTGTGTGTGTGTTAGTGTGAGTGTTAGTGTGTGTGTGTGTGTGTGTGTGTGTGTGAGTGTGTGTGTGTGTTCGTGTGTGTGTGTTCGTGTGTGTGTTAGTGTGAGTGTTAGTGTGAGTGTGTGTGTGTGTGTGAGTGTGTGTGTGTGTGAGTGTGTGTGTGTGTGAGTGTGTGTGTTTGTGTGTGTGTGTGTGTTCGTGTGTGTGTGTGTGTGTGTGTGTGTGTGTGTGTGTGTGTGTGTGTGTGTGTGTGTGTGTGTGTTCGTGTGTGTGTGTGTGTTCGTGTGTGTTAGTGTGTGTGTTCGTGTGTGTTAGTGTGTGTGTTCGTGTGTGTTAGTGTGTGTGTTCGTGTGTGTTAGTGTGTGTGTTCGTGTGTGTTAGTGTGTGTGTTCGTGTGTGTTAGTGTGTGTGTTTTAGTGCGTGTGTGTTTGTGTGTGTCGGTGTCTGTGTCTTTCTCTCTGTCCGTCTGTGTTCTAGTGTGATGTAATGTTCATTATGTGTTTGTATTTGATTCATTCTATTTGCTTGATCAGTTGTTATGTATTTACATTTTGTTCATGTTGCTTTCGTCTTTTTGTTACATGTTCTGTTACAATTAATGGTCGTTAATATTTGGTTCAATTCCTCTGTGACTGATGATTAAAATAACTTCCGTTGATGTGATTTAAAGTCTGAGACGGAGGTTCCAGACGGATGTCCCCGAGACGGAGGATCCAGACGGATGTCCATGAGACGGATGGTCGAGACGGATGTCCCTGAGACGGATGGTCGAGACGGATGTCCCCGAGACGGAGGATCCAGACGGATGTCCCCGAGACGGAGGTTCCAGCCGGATGTCCCCGAGACGGAGGATCCAGATGATGTCCCCGAGACGGAGGTTCCAGACGGATGTCTCGGAGACGGAGGATCCAGACGGATGTCCCCGAGACGGAGGTTCCAGACGGATGTCCCCAGACGGAGGATCCAGACGGATGTCCCCGAGACGGAGGATCCAGACAGAAGTCTCCGAGACGGACGACCAGGGCGGACTGGCACATAGAATGTCCCTGAGACGGAAGGTCAAGATGGGTGGGCCCACCATCTTGGCTTTCCGTCTCAGGGACATCAATGTGTGCCATCTGCCTTGGCCTTACGTTTGGAGACGGATGTCACAGACGGATGTCCCTGAGACGGATGACCGAGACGGAGGGCCACGACGGATGCCACAGACAGATGTCCCCAAGACCCAAAGACGGAGGTAAGGGGTGTTTGTGTGTGTGTGTGTGTGTGTGTGTGTGTGTGTGTGTGTGTGTGTGTGTGTGTGTGTGTGTGTGTGTGTGTGTGTGTGTGTGTGTGTGTGTGTTTTACTGTCTGTCTGTGTGTCTGTCTGTCTCTCGGTCGGTTGGTCGGTCTGTTTTCTACTGTAATGTTTTGTATATTATGTCTTTCGATTTGATTCAGTCGATCAGCTTACTAAGTTGCTATCTATTTACTTCTTCTTCTTCTTCTTCTTCTTCTTCTTCTTCTTCTTCTTCTTCTTCTTCTTCTTCTTCTTCTTCTTCTTCTTCTTCTTCTTCTTCTTTCCTTAGATGGCCACAAGCATCTTGATGATTATTGTTGCACTTTAGGTGGTGTTCGCGAAGTCCACATTTTAGCTCTGGTCACAACTTATAATTGAATTGCTGCACTGTTATTCTCTCTCTCTCTCAAAAACAAGACAACAACAAAAACAGTAAAGAACTTGTTGACTGGTCAGTTGTTGGTGTTGCTTTCATCCGTTTGGAACATGTTCTCTTAGAATTAATGACTTCTTGTATTTGTATAAATTGTCGTGTGAGTGATGATTAAAATCACTTCCGTTGATGTGATTTGAAGGCCGAGACGGATGTCCCCGAGACGGAGGATCCAGACGGATGTCCCTGAGACGGAGGATCCAGACGGATGTCCCTCAGACGGAGGATCCAGACGGATGTCCCCGAGACGGAGGTTCCCGACGGATGTCCCCGAGACGGAGGATTCAGACGGATGTCCCCGAGACGGAGGATCCAGGCGGATGTCCCCGAGACGGAGGGTCGAGACGGATATCCCTGAGACGGAGGATCGAGACGGATGTCCCGGAGACGGAGGTTCCAGACGGATGCCCCCAAGACGGATGTCCCCGAGACGGAGGTTCCAGACGGATGTCTCTGAGACGGAGGTTCCAGACGGATGTCCCCGTGACGGAGGATCCTGACGGATTTCCCTGAGACGGAGGATCCAGACGGATGTCCCCGAGACGGTGGATCCAGACGGATGTCCCCGAGACGGAGGTTCCAGACGGATGTCCCTGAGACGGAGGTTCCAGACGGATGTCCCCGTGACGGATGATCCAGACGGATGTCTCTGAGACGGAGGTTCCAGACGGATGTACCCGAGACGGAGGATCCAGACGGATGTCCCCGAGACGGAGGTTCCAGACGGATGTCCCCGAGACGGAGGATCCAGACGGATGTCCCTGAGACGGAGGATCCAGACGGATGTCCCTGAGACGGAGGATCCAGACGGATGTCCCCGAGACGGAGGGTCGAGACGGATGTCCCTGAGACGGAGGATCCAGACGGATATCCCCGAGACGGAGGTTCCAGACGGATGTCTCGTAGACGGAGGATCGAGACGGATGTCCCCGAGACGGAGGTTCCAGACGGATGCCCCCAAGACGGAGGATCGAGACGGATGCCCCCAAGACGGAGGATCGAGACGGATGTCCCTGAGACGGAGGATCCAGACGGATGTCCCCGAGACGGAGGTTCCAGACGGATGTCCCCAAGACGGAGGATCCAGACGGATGTCCAGGAGACGGAGGATCCAGACAGAAGTCTCCCAGACGGACGACCAGGGCGGACTGGCACAGAGATTGTCCCTGAGATGGAAGGTCCAGATGGGTGGGCCCAACCATCTTGGCTTTCCATCTCAGGGACATCCATGTGTGCCATCTGCCTTGGCCTTACGTTTGGAGACGGATGTCACAGACGGATGTCCCTGAGACGGATGATCGAGACGGAGGGCCACGACGGATGCAACAGACAGATGTCCCCAAGACCCAAAGACGGAGGTAAGGGGTGTTTGTGTGTGTGTGTGTGTGTGTGTGTGTGTGTGTGTGTGTGTGTGTGTGTGTGTGTGTGTGTGTGTGTGTGTGTGTGTGTACGTGTGTGTTTTACTGTCTGTCTGTGTGTCTGTCTGTCTCTCGGTCGGTTGGTCGGTCTGTTTTCTACTGTAATGTTTTGTATATTATGTCTTTCGATTTGATTCAGTCGATCAGCTTACTAAGTTGCTATATATTTACTTCTTCTTCTTCTTCTTCTTCTTCTTCTTCTTCTTCTTCTTCTTCTTCTTCTTCTTCTTCTTCTTCTTCTTCTTCTTCTTCTTCTTCTTCTTCTTCTTCTTCTTCTTCTTCTTCTTCTTCTTCTTCTTCTTCTTCTTCTTCTTCTTCTTCTTCTTCTTCTTCTTCTTCTTCTTCTTCTTCTCCTTCTTCTTCTTCTTCTTCTTCTTCTTCTCCTTCTTCTTCTTCTCCTTCTTCTTCTTTCCTTAGATGGCCACAAGCATCTTGATGATTATTGTTGCACTTTAGGTGGTGTTCGCGAAGTCCACATTTTAGCTCTGGTCACATCTCCTTATAATTGAATTGCTGCACTGTTATTCTCTCTCTCTCTCAGAAACAAGACAACAACAAAAACACTAAAGAACTTGTTGACTGGTCAGTTGTTGGTGTTGCTCATCCGTTTGGCACATGTTCTCTTAGAATTAATGACTCCTTGTATTTGTATAAATTGCCGTGTGAGTGATGATTAAAATCACTTCCGTTGATGTGATTTGAAAGCCGAGACGGATGTCCCCGAGACGGAGGATCCAGACGGATGTCCCTGAGACGGAGGATCCAGACGGATGTCCCTGAGACGGAGGATCCAGACGGATGTCCCCGAGACGGAGGTTCCCGACGGATGTCCCCGAGACGGAGGATTCAGACGGATGTCCCCGAGACGGAGGATCCCGTCGGATGTCCTCGAGACGGAGGGTCGAGACGGATGTCGCCGAGACGGAGGTTCCAGTCGGATGTCCCCGAGACGGAGGTTCCAGACGGATGTCTCTGAGACGGAGGTTCCAGACGGATGTCCCCGAGACGGAGGATCCTGACGGATGTCCCCGAGACGGAGGATCCAGACGGATGTCCCCGAGACGGAGGATCCAGACGGATGTCCCCGAGACGGAGGATCCAGACGGATGTCGCCGAGACGGAGGTTCCAGTCGGATGTCCCCGTGACGGATGATCCAGACGGATGTCTCTGAGACGGAGGTTCCAGACGGATGTACCCGAGATGGAGGATCCAGACGGATGTCCCCGAGACGGAGGTTCCAGACGGATGTCCCCGAGACGGAGGATCCAGACGGATGTCCCTGAGACGGAGGATCCAGACGGATGTCCCCGAGACGGAGGGTCGAGACGGATGTCCCTGAGACGGAGGATCCAGACGGATATCCCCGAGACGGAGGTTCCAGACGGATGTCTCGTAGACGGAGGATCGAGACGGATGTCCCCGAGACGGAGGTTCCAGACGGATGCCCCCAAGACGGAGGATCGAGACGGATGCCCCCAAGACGGAGGATCGAGACGGATGTCCCTGAGACGGAGGATCCAGACGGATGTCCCCGAGACGGAGGTTCCAGACGGATGTCCCTGAGACGGAGGATCCAGACGGATGTCCCAGAGACGGAGGATCCAGACAGAAGTCTCCCAGACGGACGACCAGGGCGGACTGGCACAGAGATTGTCCCTGAGATGGAAGGTCCAGATGGGTGGGCCCAACCATCTTGGCTTTCCATCTCAGGGACATCCATGTGTGCCATCTGCCTTGGCCTTACGTTTGGAGACGGATGTCACAGACGGATGTCCCTGAGACGGATGATC
>OY757551.1:16907445-16909945 GCA_963584105.1 Alviniconcha strummeri
GGATCCAGACGGATGTCCCTGAGACGGAGGATTCAGACGGATGTCCCCGAGACGGAGGATCCCGTCGGATGTCCTCGAGACGGAGGGTCGAGACGGATGTCGCCGAGACGGAGGTTCGAGTCGGATGTCCCCGAGACGGAGGTTCCAGACGGATGTCTCTGAGACGGAGGTTCCAGACGGATGTCCCCGAGACGGAGGATCCTGACGGATGTCCCTGAGACGGAGGATCCAGACGGATGTCCCCGAGACGGTGGATCCAGACGGATGTCCCCGAGACGGAGGTTCCAGACGGATGTCCCTGAGACGGAGGTTCCAGACGGATGTCCCCGAGACGGATGATCCAGACGGATGTCTCTGAGACGGAGGTTCCAGACGGATGTCCCCGAGACGGAGGATCCAGACGGATGTCCCCGAGACGGAGGATCCAGACGGATGTCCCCGAGACGGAGGATCCAGACGGATGTCGCCGAGACGGAGGTTCCAGTCGGATGTCCCCGTGACGGATGATCCAGACGGATGTCTCTGAGACGGAGGTTCCAGACGGATGTACCCGAGACGGAGGATCCAGACGGATGTCCCCGAGACGGAGGTTCCAGACGGATGTCCCCGAGACGGAGGATCCAGACGGATGTCCCTGAGACGGAGGATCCAGACGGATGTCCCCGAGACGGAGGGTCGAGACGGATGTCCCTGAGACGGAGGATCCAGACGGATATCCCCGAGACGGAGGTTCCAGACGGATGTCTCGTAGACGGAGGATCGAGACGGATGTCCCCGAGACGGAGGTTCCAGACGGATGCCCCCAAGACGGAGGATCGAGACGGATGCCCCCAAGACGGAGGATCGAGACGGATGTCCCTGAGACGGAGGATCCAGACGGATGTCCCCGAGACGGAGGTTCCAGACGGATGTCCCCAAGACGGAGGATCCAGACGGATGTCCCAGAGACGGAGGATCCAGACAGAAGTCTCCCAGACTGACGACCAGGGCGGACTGGCACAGACATTGTCCCTGAGATGGAAGGTCCAGATGGGTGGGCCCAACCATCTTGGCTTTCCATCTCAGGGACATCCATGTGTGCCATCTGCCTTGGCCTTACGTTTGGAGACGGATGTCACAGACGGATGTCCCTGAGACGGATGATCGAGACGGAGGGCCACGACGGATGCAACAGACAGATGTCCCCAAGACCCAAAGACGGAGGTAAGGGGTGTTTGTGTGTGTGTGTGTGTGTGTGTGTGTGTGTGTGTGTGTGTGTGTGTGTGTGTGTGTGTGTGTGTGTGTGTGTGTGTGTGTGTGTGTGTGTGTGTGTGTACGTGTGTGTTTTACTGTCTGTCTGTGTGTCTGTCTGTCTCTCGGTCGGTTGGTCGGTCTGTTTTCTACTGTAATGTTTTGTATATTATGTCTTTCGATTTGATTCAGTCGATCAGCTTACTAAGTTGCTATATATTTACTTCTTCTTCTTCTTCTTCTTCTTCTTCTTCTTCTTCTTCTTCTTCTTCTTCTTCTTCTTCTTTCTTCTTCTTCTTCTTCTTCTTCTTCTTCTTCTTCTTCTTCTTCTTCTTCTTCTTCTTCTTCTTCTTCTTCTTCTTCTTCTTCTTCTTCTTCTCCTTCTTCTTCTTCTCCTTCTTCTTCTTTCCTTAGATGGCCACAAGCATCTTGATGATTATTGTTGCACTTTAGGTGGTGTTCGCGAAGTCCACATTTTAGCTCTGGTCACATCTCCTTATAATTGAATTGCTGCACTGTTATTCTCTCTCTCTCTCAGAAACAAGACAACAACAAAAACACTAAAGAACTTGTTAACTGGTCAGTTGTTGGTGTTGCTTTCATCCGTTTGGCACATGTTCTCTTAGAATTAATGACTCCTTGTATTTGTATAAATTGCCGTGTGAGTGATGATTAAAATCACTTCCGTTGATGTGATTTGAAAGCCGAGACGGATGTCCCCGAGACGGAGGATCCAGACGGATGTCCCTGAGACGGAGGATCCAGACGGATGTCCCTGAGACGGAGGATCCAGACGGATGTCCCCGAGACGGAGGTTCCCGACGGATGTCCCCGAGACGGAGGATTCAGACGGATGTCCCCGAGACGGAGGATCCCGTCGGATGTCCTCGAGACGGAGGGTCGAGACGGATGTCGCCGAGACGGAGGTTCCAGTCGGATGTTCCCGAGACGGAGGTTCCAGACGGATGTCTCTGAGACGGAGGTTCCAGACGGATGTCCCCGAGACGGAGGATCCTGACGGATGTCCCCGAGACGGAGGATCCAGACGGATGTCCCCGAGACGGAGGATCCAGACGGATGTCCCCGAGACGGAGGATCCAGACGGATGTCGCCGAGACGGAGGTTCCAGTCGGATGTCCCCGTGACGGATGATCCAGACGGATGTCTCTGAGACGGAGGTTCCAGACGGATGTACCCGAGATGGAGGATCCAGACGGATGTCCCCGAGACGGAGGTTCCAGACGGATGTCCCCGAGACGGAGGATCCAGA
>OY757551.1:16919945-16964945 GCA_963584105.1 Alviniconcha strummeri
GTTCCAGACGGATGTCCCCGAGACGGAGGATCCAGACGGATGTCCCCGAGACGGAGGATCCAGACGGATGTCGCCGAGACGGAGGTTCCAGTCGGATGTCCCCGTGACGGATGATCCAGACGGATGTCTCTGAGACGGAGGTTCCAGACGGATGTACCCGAGACGGAGGATCCAGACGGATGTCCCCGAGACGGAGGTTCCAGACGGATGTCCCCGAGACGGAGGATCCAGACGGATGTCCCTGAGACGGAGGATCCAGACGGATGTCCCCGAGACGGAGGGTCGAGACGGATGTCCCTGAGACGGAGGATCCAGACGGATATCCCCGAGACGGAGGTTCCAGACGGATGTCTCGTAGACGGAGGATCGAGACGGATGTCCCCGAGACGGAGGTTCCAGACGGATGCCCCCAAGACGGAGGATCGAGACGGATGCCCCCAAGACGGAGGATCGAGACGGATGTCCCTGAGACGGAGGATCCAGACGGATGTCCCCGAGACGGAGGTTCCAGACGGATGTCCCCAAGACGGAGGATCCAGACGGATGTCCCAGAGACGGAGGATCCAGACAGAAGTCTCCCAGACGGACGACCAGGGCGGACTGGCACAGAGATTGTCCCTGAGATGGAAGGTCCAGATGGGTGGGCCCAACCATCTTGGCTTTCCATCTCAGGGACATCCATGTGTGCCATCTGCCTTGGCCTTACGTTTGGAGACGGATGTCACAGACGGATGTCCCTGAGACGGATGATCGAGACGGAGGGCCACGACGGATGCAACAGACAGATGTCCCCAAGACCCAAAGACGGAGGTAAGGGGTGTTTGTGTGTGTGTGTGTGTGTGTGTGTGTGTGTGTGTGTGTGTGTGTGTGTGTGTGTGTGTGTGTGTGTGTGTGTGTGTGTGTGTACGTGTGTGTTTTACTGTCTGTCTGTGTGTCTGTCTGTCTCTCGGTCTGTTGGTCGGTCTGTTTTCTACTGTAATGTTTTGTATATTATGTCTTTCGATTTGATTCAGTCGATCAGCTTACTAAGTTGCTATCTATTTACTTCTTCTTCTTCTTCTTCTTCTTCTTCTTCTTCTTCTTCTTCTTCTTCTTCTTCTTTTTCTTCTTTTTCTTCTTCTTCTTCTTCTTCTTCTTCTTCTTCTTCTTCTTCTTCTTCTTCTTCTTCTTCTTCTTCTCCTTCTTCTTCTTTCCTTAGATGGCCACAAGCATCTTGATGATTATTGTTGCACTTTAGGTGGTGATCGCGAAGTCCACATTTTAGCTCTGGTCACATCTCCTTATAATTGAATTGCTGCACTGTTATTCTCTCTCTCTCTCTCAGAAACAAGACAACAACAAAAACACTAAAGAACTTGTTGACTGGTCAGTTGTTGGTGTTGCTTTCATCCGTTTGGCACATGTTCTCTTAGAATTAATGACTCCTTGTATTTGTATAAATTGCCGTGTGAGTGATGATTAAAATCACTTCCGTTGATGTGATTTGAAGGCCGAGACGGATGTCCCCGAGACGGAGGATCCAGACGGATGTCCCTGAGACGGAGGATCCAGACGGATGTCCCTGAGACGGAGGATCCAGACGGATGTCCCCGAGACGGAGGTTCCCGACGGATGTCCCCGAGACGGAGGATTCAGACGGATGTCCCCGAGACGGAGGATCCAGGCGGATGTCCTCGAGACGGAGGGTCGAGACGGATGTCGCCGAGACGGAGGTTCCAGTCGGATGTCCCCGAGACGGAGGTTCCAGACGGATGTCTCTGAGACGGAGGTTCCAGACGGATGTCCCCGAGACGGAGGATCCTGACGGATGTCCCTGAGACGGAGGATCCAGACGGATGTCCCCGAGACGGTGGATCCAGACGGATGTCCCCGAGACGGAGGTTCCAGACGGATGTCCCTGAGACGGAGGTTCCAAACGGATGTCCCCGAGACGGAGGATCCAGACGGATGTCTCTGAGACGGAGGTTCCAGACGGATGTCCCCGAGACGGAGGATCCAGACGGATGTCCCCGAGACGGAGGATCCAGACGGATGTCCCCGAGACGGAGGATCCATACGGATGTCGCCGAGACGGAGGTTCCAGTCGGATGTCCCCGAGACGGAGGTTCCAGACGGATGTCCCCGAGACGGAGGTTCCAGACGGATGTCCCCGAGACGGAGGATCCAGACGGATGTCCCCGAGACGGAGGATCCAGACGGATGTCCCTGAGACGGAGGATCCAGACGGATGTCCCGGAGACGGAGGGTCGAGACGGATGTCCCTGAGACGGAGGATCCAGACGGATATCCCCGAGACGGAGGTTCCAGACGGATGTCTCGTAGACGGAGGATCGAGACGGATGTCCCCGAGACGGAGGTTCCAGACAGATGCCCCCAAGATGGAGGATCGAGACGGATGCCCCCAAGACGGAGGATCGAGACGGATGTCCCTGAGACGGAGGATCCAGACGGATGTCCCCGAGACGGAGGTTCCAGACGGATGTCCCCAAGACGGAGGATCCAGACGGATGTCCCAGAGACGGAGGATCCAGACAGAAGTCTCCCAGACGGACGACCAGGGCGGACTGGCACAGAGATTGTCCCTGAGATGGAAGGTCCAGATGGGTGGGCCCAACCATCTTGGCTTTCCATCTCAGGGACATCCATGTGTGCCATCTGCCTTGGCCTTACGTTTGGAGACGGATGTCACAGACGGATGTCCCTGAGACGGAAGATCGAGACGGAGGGCCACGTCGGATGCAACAGACAGATGTCCCTAAGACCTAAAGACGGAGGTAAGGTGTGTGTGTGTGTGTCTGTGTGTGTGTGTGTGTGTGTGTGTGTGTGTGTGTGTGTGTGTGTGTGTGTGTGTGTGTGTGTGTGTGTGTGTGTGTCTACGTGTGTGTTTTACTGTCTGGCTGTGTGTCTGTCGGTCGGTTGGTCGGTCTGTTTTCTACTGTGATGTTGTGTATATTATGTCTTTCGATTTGATTCAGTCGATCAGCTTACTAAGTTGCTATGTATTTACTTCTTCTTCTTCTTCTTCTTCTTCTTCTTCTTCTTCTTCTTCTTCTTCTTCTTCTTCTTCTTCTTCTTCTTCTTCTTTCCTTTGATGGCCACAATCATCTTGATGATTATTTTTGCACTTTAGGTGGTGTTCTCAAAGTCCACATTTTAGCTCTGGTCACAAGTTCGTATAATTGAATTGTTGCACTGTTATTCTCTCTCTCTCTCTCTCTCTCTCTCTCTCTCTCTCTCTCTCTCTCTCTCCCTCTCTCTCTCTCTCTCTGTGAAAAACAAGACAACAACAAAAATACTGAAGAACTAGTTGACTGGTCAGTTGGTGGTGTTGCTTTCATCCGTTTGGCACATGTTCTCTTAGAATTAATGACTTCTTGTATTTGTTTAAATTGCCGTGTGAGTGATGATTAAAATCACTTCCGTTGATGTGTTTTGAAGGCCGAGACGGATGTCCCCGAGACGGAGGATCCAGACGGATGTCCCTGAGACGGAGGATCCAGACGGATGTCCCTGAGACGGAGGTTCCAGACGGATATCTCGGAGACGGAGGATCCAGACGGATGTCCCCGAGACGGAGGTTCCAGACGGATGTCCCCGAGACGGAGGTTCCAGTCGGATGTCTCAGAGACGGAGGATCCAGACGGATGTCCCTGAGACGGAGGATCCAGACGGATGTCCCCGAGACGGATGATCCAGACGGATGTCCCTGAGACGGAGTTTCCAGACGGATGTCCCCGAGACGTAGGATCCAGACGGATGTCCCTGAGACGCAGGATCCAGACGGATGTCCCCGAGACGGAGGGTCGAGACGGATGTCCACGAGACAGAGAATCGAGACGGATGTCCCCGAGACGGAGGTTCTAGACGGATGTCTCGGAGACGGAGGATCGAGACGGATGTCCCCGAGACGGAGGTTCCAGACGGATGTCCCCGAGACGGAGGGTCGAGACAGATGTCCCCGAGACGGAGGTTCCAGACGGATGTCCCCGAGACGGAGGATCGAGACGGATGTCCCCGAGACGGAGGATCCAGACGGATGTCCCCGAGACGGAGGATCCAGACGGATGTCCCCGAGACGGAGGTTCCAGACGGATGTCCCCTAGACGGAGGATCCAGACGGATGTCCCTGAGACGCAGGATCCAGACGGATGTCCCTGAGACGGAGGATCCAGACGGATGTCCCCGAGACTGAGGGTCGAGACGGATGTCCCTGAGACGGAGGATCCAGACGGATGTCCCCGAGACGGAGGATCCAGACAGAAGTCTCCGAGACGGACGACCAGGGCGGACTGGCACATAGAATGTCCCTGAGACGGATGGTCAAGATGGGTGGGCCCACCATCTTGGCTTTCCGTCTCAGGGACATCCATGTGTGCCATCTGCCTTGGCCTTACGTTTCGGAGATGGATGTCACAGACGGATGTCCCTGAGACGGATGACCGAGACGGAGGGCCACGACGGATGCCACAGACAGATGTCCCCGAGACCGAAGGTCAAGACGGAGGTAAGGAGAGAGAGAGAGAGCGAGAGAGAGAGAGAGAGAGAGAGAGAGAGAGAGAGAGAGAGAGAGAGAGAGTGTGTGTGTGTGTGTGTGTGGGGTTGGGTTGGGTTGGGTTGGGTTGGCTTGGGTTGGGTTGGTTGGTGTCCAAGAAAAAGGGTGCGGCAAGTGCGATATCTTCTGGTGTAATATATGTATGATGGTTTGTTTGTTGTTGTTGTTGTTGTTGTTTTGATCCAATATGACTGTTGATTAAGTTACGATCAGTTGAAATATTTTTTGATTGAACTTTTCAGTCCGTCTTAATAATTCTGTTCTGTTGAAATCAATTAGCCTGTGGTATTTAGTTGAATTGTCACTTTAGTGATGATTAAAATATATTATCTGGTCTTGACTTTGCAGGCTGCGTCGGATGTCCCCGAGACGGATGGCCAAGCTGGCACGCCGAGACGGATGGTGCAGACGGATGTCTCTGAGGCGGAAGGTCGAATCGGATGTCCTCGAGTCGGAAAGCCAAGAGGAATGGTGCAGACTGTTGTCCCTGACACAGAAGACCGAGATGGAGGTCCCCGAAGCGGAAGGCCACGACGGATGCCAGAGACAGATGTGCCTGAGACGGAAGGTACAGATACGTGTGCCTGAGACAAATGGTACAGACCTGTGTCCCTGAGACGAAGGCCAGGGCGGGCACGCAGAGGATGTCCCCGTGAGGGAGATTTGGGGGACGGAAGGCCAAGGCGGACGTACCTGAGACTGAACACCTATACGGATGGCGCAGACGGTTGAATATCTTCTATAAACTGCGATGTTGTCCGTTGGCCGAGCGGTCCAGCCGACAGAAAAATTGGGACCCATATTTTCCAGTGCGATTCTGGTGCCTAAACCCAGTACTGGAACTAGTGCAACTATAAGAGAGGTTGTAGGAAATAATTCGTGTTTTCATTCGGGTAATGTTCTGAACATTTTGAACATTTTTATGATGCAGTCCGAAACCTCTTTGGTGGAAGGGATAACCACCCGCTGTGCTCTAGTTATACGCAGCTCTGAATCAGAATGACTGTTTTACGTAGTGTGTTTTGTATGTGTGTGGGGGCTTTTTGAGTGTGTTTTTCTTCACCGAGGTGTTCTACTTACAGCATCGTTTGGTTGCAACATGGCTGGCTCCACACCCACAGTACCCCACGTATGTGGCTTCAGATAAAATGACGTTGTCAGTCGGTGCATGGTTGTGTGGTGCACACAGAACGTGCGCAGAGACAGCAGCAGTTTCACACGGCACTCTGTGTATCTGTCTCTAAGAAAGAAGTAGGACTTTGATGCTCCATTTACCTTACAACTACAGGCTTGTTCTCCATTCTCATGAAAGGTAGCAAAGATCTTCAGTCAGCCACCGCTGATCGCATACAAACGCGACGCGAACGTCCGGTACATGCTGGTGCGAACTAAGCTGCGTCAACCAACCACAAAAACACCAGGGACCACTCTATGTAATCAAGCAAAATGCGGAACATATCCCTTCATCTGCACCAACTCCAACATGACTGGATGAACATCACGAAACAGTTCAACTGCTTGACGTACAACGTTGCATACGTCATTCACTGTACCAAATGCGCTCAACTTTACATCGAGGAAACTGGACGCACCTTCGACACCCGCTTCAAAGAACACGTTGCGGACATTAAACACCGGAGAGACAAACCTGTTACGAATCACTTCAGTAAAACTGGCGACACCATCCATAACATTTGCTTAAAAGGACTGTAGCTTCTCTTTACAGACAGTGTGAATGACAGAAAAGACGTGGAGACATAAACTTGGCAGCAGGAAACCAGATGGAATGAATGAAAGACTATAACTAAACGTGGCTGTTGTCTATTTAAGCCTTACGTGGATGTAACTATATGCCGTTCAATATTTAGGCTACTTTTTTTTCTCTCAGTGGAACCCTGATGAAGGTTCAATTTTTCCTTCGATCATAATATCAGTAGGGTTCTCTCTGCCTCCGACTAACGGGTTTTTTCATTCCCCGGGCACTCCGGTTTTCCCATTCATCCCATGGGATGTTTGGAACTGGAAGCATTTCTTCCTTTTCTAAGGTCGGACCTGTTAACCGGTTGCTTTGTTATGGTACATGCCTGTGTGATTTTGCTTTCTCGTCATTTTATATAACTTTTATATACCTGTGTGCGTTGGAATTGGTATACGTATAACTATATACATACCCGATACTTTTTTGAGTATGAATATTCTTCTTTTTTGTGTTTGATGTTCGTGTATGTATGCTTTGTTTTTATGTTTGTGTAGGGACTGGTTTTGCGGACTGACTTGAGAAAGGGTTTATTTAATGAGAAGAGTTTTGAATTGTGCATTTGCTTAAGACAAAGTAAAAACTGAAACAAACTGCACCACGTAAACTACGTTTTAGTGCGTTGCTCCGGATGAGTTTGCACTGACAGAGGCTGACTGCTGCAGACCTTTGTGTAAATGATATTTTAGGCAACGGAATGCTTTGTGTAAATGATGTTTTAGGTAACGGAATGCTTCGTGTAAATGATGTTTTAGGCAACGGAATGCGTTGTGTAAATGATGTTTCGGGCAACGGAATGTTTTGTGTAAAAGGTGTTTTAGGCAACGGAATGCTTTGTGTAAATAATGTTTTGGGCCACGGAATGCTTTGTGTAAATGTTTTAGGCTTTGCTTTCAGAAGCTTCGCTCAAGGCCGATTTCTAATCAATTGTTAGAGCTTTATAGACATTAATTTTGTGGAATTGTGGCTTTTGGAACACTCTAGTGTCACTGTAGATGTGAATTTGCCTTGTATAGCAATTGTGCTCAGAAAACACGAATTAATTGCTCACACAATTTAAAGTGCAAAATCATCTTAACTGCTCTTCTTCTTTTTCAAAAGCAGTATATACACTACAAATCAGTTTGTTTTGTACACACATCCATGTGAATTTCAATAATTACATGAAGCGCGAATGCTCAGTGTTGTTGTTACGTGCCTGGCACCTGATGTCTGGCAGTAAAACTGTGTGAATCACACTTCTGACTTTGTTATGTGTGTGACTGTTACTGCAATAAAGCTGTTTGAATCACACTTCTGACTTTGTTATGTGACTGTTACCGCCAACAACGTGCAAACATGCAATACCAAACCTACTCCCCCCCCCCCCCTACACACACGCACGCATCTCCCCCCCCCCCACACACACGCACGCACGTGCACACACACACACACACACACACACACACACACACACACACACACACACACACACACACACACACACACACTACTGGCAAAAACTGACCACTTTTACACTGAGTTTAAAAGCAAATAACTGAACTGCCTTAAACCTGTAAATTACTGTCAGTTTTTGCCAGTTCCTGCTAACTGCTTGTCTCTGTACGGCTTGTGTGCGTGCGTGCGTGCCGCGCGCGTGCGTGTCAGTCACTGACTGACAGTCACTGAGTGTGCCGAATGTGTGTGTGTGTGTGTGTGTGTGTGTGTGTGTGTGTGTGTGTGTGTGTGTGTGTGTGTGTGTGTGTGTGTGTGTGTGTGTGCCGAATGTGTGTGTGTGTGTGTGTGTGTGTGTGTGTGTGTGTGTGTGTGTGTGTGTGCCGAATGTGTGTGTGTGTGTGTGTGTGTGTGTGTGTGTGTGTGTGTGTGTGTGTGTGTGCCGAATGTGTGTGTGTGTGTGTGTGTGTGTGTGTGTGTGTGTGTGTGTGTGTGTGTGTGTGTGTGTGTTTTGTGTGTTTTGTGTGTTTTGTGTGTGTGTGTGTGTGTTTTGTGTGTGGCTTGTTTAATGCTCATGCGCTCATTTCGTTTGTACAGTTTTTACTTGACATGAATAAACTTTAGTTAAACCCGAAGGCAGAGTGCAATATGCATGCACTTCAGTCGGCACCCTGATACGTGTATGCTGTAATCTAACTTTTGTTGTTTTTGTTTGTTTGTTTAATGCCTTGCGATAATACGAATAATTCATTTGAGCCCCACATCAGCAGTTTAGTTTCAGAAATGACTGATTTTACTGAGTCCACACAGTACTTTCAAGTTCGTTTGTGCGCGAGCGGGCGGGCGTGTGTATGTGTGTTGTCTTATTTATTCTGTTTCATAGTGGGGGTTTTGTATAACGGGAGTAGAGATGGGGCATTACCTCTTAATAAGTTTATATCTTAAATTTATTTTCCTTCGGTTTTTATTTTGCCCATGCAGATAGCCCTTTTTCTGTGAAACTACCATATATAACTCTATCAATGCCGCAAGGAAATCTGGATGTGAGTGAAAGGTATAACTTAGGATGGATGCCACTTGTTTTTAATAAACAAACGACACACACAACACATGCACGCCGGCACGCACGCACGCACGCATGATCCCCTCTCTCTCTCTCTCTCTCTCTCTCTCTCTCACACACACACACACACAACACACACCACACACAACACACACACACACACGCACGCACGCACGCACGCACGCACGCACGCACACACACACAAACGATTGTCCTGAAGAACCGACTGAACATTTAGACCTTTAGTGTTGATATCAAGCTGTCAATCTAAATAATTAAAAAAAAATAAAAAAAATAAGAGAGAGAGAGAGAGAGAGAGAGAGAGAGAGAGAGAGAGAGAGAGAGAGAGAGAGAGAGAGAGAGAGAGAGAGAGAGAGAGACTGAGAAAGAAGAAGAAGAAGAAGAAAAACATGTGAAAGAAAGTGCCTATTGAACAGTCGTGTTTTTGTTGTTTTTGTTTTAAATTCGTTTCTGCAGTTGTCAGTAACAACAACAACAAATTATATATATATATAAGAAGAAAAAGAAGAAAACACGTGGAAAAAAAGGGCCTGTTATAGTCTTTAAAAAAAGAAGAAAAGAAAAAAGAAGAAGTGTTTTCATCTTTAATCAAGCAATAGTAACCTTTGATTTTAGCCGTTTTGTTTTTTTGTTTTTTGGGGGTGGGGGGTTGGGGGGAGGGGATGTTTGGTGTGTCATTGTAAGTTCATAGTCTGTGATTTTGTGCTGTGTCACTGCCATTTCTGTCTGTGTTTGATGTACTGTTTGCTGTGTTTCTGGCACTCTTCTCACAAGCGACTAATTTGGTGCACTTGAATCATATGCACAGTGACGGAGGGGGGTGGGGAGTGGGGGACGAAGAAGAAGAAAAAAGAAGAGAGAGAATCACTCCCCATCTACTGTTGGAAAAGCGAACGACCTGTCACAACCACTACTATCCCCGCGCTTAGCGGAAAGGAAGCTGCCAGCCGTGCCACACACACTTGTGACTGATTATAATCTTTAAAAAATATCAGCATGTAATACGCATAGGGAGGGGGGGGGGGGAAATGGTTGCACATGTCCACGATTGCAGCAGCTGAACAATCATTTTAGAAAAAGAAGAAGAAAAAAAAAAGGGGGGGGGGGGGGGGGGAAGAAATTGGAGTCGAATCCAAGCCACTTGGATGGCAGCCCGGCGAGGTAGCCACTACTCTACGGAGGATCTAGCAGAACTCGCAGAAATTTGTAGTTATATTGCTTTTCCTTTAGTTTCATCACCGCATTTTCTTGTTCGATTTTTGTTGTGTTTCTCAAATCATATTGTCACTTTTGAATGCTGTTCCCTCTTGAGCTCTTCTTTTTTTGAGGGATACTCCTCTTTCGGATGTTTTCAATCGCTGTAATTTTGTGGTTTTTGCTCAGTGTGAACTTGAACTAAATTCCTCAGTTTCGTCTACTAAACGGTAAACGGAAGTCATTGAAAGCGTCTTCCAAGGGGAGTTTTCATTAGCTCAATGCATTATTCGAAGAAGAAATAATTTACCTAAATTCCGTATAACTCATCATAAACAACAGACACGTCATGCATTAAATACCTTTTGGGATTACATATTAAACCTGCAACTATACTTTAGATTTTAGGAAAATTAATTCATTAACTTTTCGACGGAAGCAATTGACAAAACAACCCCTAAGATGGCGTCCGTTTGTAAACGAAAGTAGAATCATCGAAACCGAAAAATCAAAAACTGATGCCGAAAACTCGAGCTAGAGTCTTGGAATAAAAACGGCCAGGCTGGAGGCTAGGCGGGGGAAAAGGGCCCGGGCAAGTTTATAATTTCGGTAAACAATCTGACAGGCGCTCGGCCGCGCGTCCGGCGCAGGGTTGTTTGTGAGTGTTTTGACATTTTTCACACTTAAAAGGGTTCTGGTTGCTCTGGCACCACCGGGAGGTCTGCCGATCGCCTCCCATTTCTAGTAGCGGTCCCCCTCGGAGATATCACGGCATGAATATCACCAGAGGCATCCAAACAGTCATATCAAGCGAATAAACTCAAAATTTGCAGCAAGAAGTGAGTTTCATCAAATCTGTGCTTTTCAGCGCCATTGACGTTGTGATAAGCTAGATCTAGTTTCCGAGTAAGCTCTTCCCGGAGGAGTGCTGATGTCGGCAAAACGATTGTGCGTGTACCAAAGATCGTAAGCTGCGTAGTTTATGATTTTTGCGAGTACTGACGACTCACCTTGTACATACTGTATGATGACTGTATAATCAAACTGACTTTAGTTGCAAATTTTGGTTTCATTTGCTAGATGTGAACCTGTTTCATTGATTTGAATCATATCTGTGACCCAAGATGGCGTTCAAAACGTCCCAGGCCTCCTTTCGAAGCAAACGGCTGGCCCACCCCACCAAACCGACCTCAGAACTTGTGTAGACCTGTGGTTTGCCAGGAAAGCGCTTCTGATAAAGTTCACTGCATGCGCTTATCATGCACAGTGCGTGTTATTGTGGACTTTGTTTTATGTCAACTAGGACACGTAGGCCTATGTCGGCTGCACACCACCTGAATGATTAAAGTGCGAAGCAAACAAAACGTGGAGGCTGGCCTAGTGGTCAGAGCTCAGAACCCCTGTGAAAGTCGAGGTGGGCGTCCTGAGCTCCCCGAACTGAGAAGACGCATCGGATTGTACGTCATTCACTTTCTGCCTGGACGTTTCTTCGTATTTTGTTGCCGCTCACTTGCTTCCCGCTAAATGTAGAACAAACCTGCTCTCTTTAATCGTCTTGTCGAAACATCACATAAACAGATCCTTCAAACTTGCCAGCGCCTAGCGGTTTATAGTGCTGGGTATAGGGCCTACCGGTAGTAAGTAGATGTACCCGGGATTTATTGTTTCGACTCAGTCGCTCTTTTACACACCTTCAGCAGTTGTGGTTTATGGCTCGACGCTTTCTCAGTTGTGACTTTGCCCCCAACACATAGCCTCGCAAATGAAACTAAACGGTCCACACATCTGTCTCCTCCAAATCAGTAAACCGTTAAAACGGCCCGGCTGACATTTCAGCGGAGTCTCTCGAGGTGACTCCCGACAATTATGCATAGCTACAGGATAGCGCGTCCATGGCAGGTGAGTGAGGTTCTAATCAGTTTAGGTCTGCGGGTTCTGGCGGTCTCTTTTCATTGTCGACAATATCACGCTTTAATTGTGGCTTATTGGGTGGCCTAAAAGTAATAGACTCACAAGCGGCGGTCGGCAAAAGGGTTTGACCTAGCGGTAAGGCTGGTAAGTTTCGGCTCTCCCTTCTCCTCAAAAAGGGTGTGTTTTGTGGACACGGGTCTTGTGACTTTGTGGAACACAATTAATAAAACATAAAAATGGCTGCCATCGCTGCCTGTCTTGATGCAGGAGTCATTCTGGTGGTGGCAGTGTAGCGATAGGTATATAATCTCCCCCTTCACCCACCTCCATACCCCCTTCCCCCCTTCTCCCGTCCATAATAAGCATTATGGTGTTCGTGGACGTTAAACATCATGTTGACTTTTTTTATTTTTTAAACGGGCTTCCGCTAGAAAAACGACCGATTGATTCACTGCGGTTACTTCTAGATAACACGTTTTTTTTTGTTTTGTTTTGGTATGGTGTGTGTGTGTGTGTGTGTGTGTGTGTGTTGTTTTGTTTTGGTTGTTTGTTGTTTGTTTGTTTGTTTTTCGTTCCTGTCTGACAGTGAGAATAATTTTCAAACTACAATAGGGGCGTGCACAGATACTTTTGGACGGGAGTATTTGAACCAACCGAAGAAGGACACTTGACTGTGCAAGTGACAGTCCGATGCATCAGATCTGTGCGAAAGAACGAAGCTCCACATAGATCCAAAAGCATAAAAGGTTCAAAAGCACATGCGAATTTTCGGGGTAATCCCCTTTATCAAGCTACAAAACGACACTTACACAACAGGTAAACGGTGAAAAATGATGAAAAATGAGATGGAGGGCTAAACCACTTATCTGTTTTGGGTTGAACTATGTTGCTTTCCTGTCCAGTGCTTGGAAGAATGTTGACAGGACAGGAAAACAACACAGCTCAACCAAAAACAGATAAGTGGTTTAGCTCTTCATCTCATTTTTCACCGTTTTTCACCGTTTAACTGTTGTTTATGCGTCGTTTTGTAGCTTGATAAAGGGGATTACCCCGAAAATTCGTATTTTGTATTTTGTCCTAATAAATAGCGTTCTTGTGAATCTTTTATGTATTTGGATCTTGTTTTGGAACGCTAGCAGTCATTCTTGTTTCAGATTTTTGAAGCTCCACATAGAGTTTGATCGGGTCTCTGCAGCACAGAAAGTTACCGAAAATCACAACACCACGCGCTGCCTACCTAAAAATGAGGGGTAGACTGACACCCTAAAAACCAAAGCAAGCACTACAACAGGCAGAGAATGAAACTGAACGCACATGCCTGTTGCAACAACAACAAAAAAGTCAAAGAAAGAAGCTGAACGCAAAAGCCTGTGGGCATTTTTTTATTTATTTTTTAAAGACGAAACAACACAAATACCAGAGTTAAACGAAAAATAGCTACTCGAATCAGGCAAGCAAACAAATGAAACCAAATGACCAGATGGAAAGGATGGTGAAAATGACGAAGAAAGATTACGGAGAAAGAGAGATGGCAGAAAATCCACTACTCCCACCCGATGGGAAAACGTACATGGTAACTAACTGTCCCGGACAGCGTACAATGTGACACAGACTGCTGACAGCCACTGGGCAACAGACGCTCATGAAGTACCCACATAAAGAAATATCAAGTTGTCTCGACTAGTGGGGCTCTCCGAGGTTATCAAATCACTCCCACATCGAAAATGAACTAAATAACTTGAGAAACAAAAGGGAAAGCAAAGAGAGGAAAAACTGAAATAGTCGGAGCGGAAACCAAGAACCTCACTGACCCAAACCCGAAACCCTAACCCAGGGAAACCACAAAGTATCTAGTCTGATCAACTAGAAAAAGTAACAGGCATAAAGGATAAGGCAAACAAAGAAGTTGGGACGAATACAAAACAAACATTCCGCAATGCCGCTGTCTGATGACCTGAAAGCTTCACCCTCCCTCCAGACTTTTAAAGCTAAACTGAAACCGCATTTCTTCCACCAAGCTTTCTGATTTATTTGTACATGCTCACTTCTGCCTGTCTCATATCCTCTGTGTGTGTGTGCGGGGGGAGGGGGGGGAGGGGGAGAGATGGAATTATGGGTAGGTAATGTGAGGAGATTATTTTCTTTATTGTATATTGCTGCCTCTCATACGGTACATATACCTAATATTTCACGTGTATTGTTAGTTATCGGATGTTTTATTTTGTAGAGCACATTATCTTTGATATTTTTCTCAATTAACGTTGAAAATGTCGGAGAACGTTGAAAAGCGCAGTGAGTTTGTGTAGATTAGAGGATAGCGCTAGGCTTAAACTTGAAGTGATCTATTATTATTTATTATTACTGTGAAGGCAGGGGTCGTCACAACAAAAACGGACCGAAACGCCAGGAATCTGACAAAGCTATACAAAGAAAGAAACAAAAATGGACATTGACTGAAATCGAAATAAATAAAAGAAAAAAAGAAAAAAGACAAAAAAAAGACAGGGAAAATAAACAAAATCCCAACTGTTGGCAATGGCGTCAGAGCTTCATCCTTCAGAGATTCGAACTGGAAATTGTTCTAAGTTGATCACCCTGTGGGCACCCTTACAACCATTTTGCCGTGTTTGCGCGACTGAACGCAAAACGACAAAAATACACTGAGTGCCGCTTGTGATACTAGCGTGTGAGATTAAAAAAATAAAACAAAAAAATCCGCGCTAAAAATAGCAATATTCCGCGTCTCTGATTGGTTGAGATCGGCGACCACGTGGCGCTTGTGGATGGCACCGACTTGCGGCCAGTAAAATTCTGATCATGGGTGAACGGTAGTCTGGGGCTGTCTCGGCGACAGTTTCAAGTGCAGTGTTTATACTAAGTAAACACGGTGCTTAACGTCCACAGAAACCATAAGGCTTATTAGGGACGGGGAGAAGAGGGGGAAGGGGGCATGGAGGTGGCGGTGGCTGGCATTTAAACATTGCATTTAATAAGTGTTTAACTGATTGGTGACTGAATCCGTTCGTTAGTCATATTAATTATAAATGGCAGGATTTTTGTATGAATGCGTGCATGTACAGTCGGCCAGTGTATAAAGCCGAGAACTTGCCAGTGCGTGGCTATTTCCGAACCACAGCCCTAACTTATTGGCATCGCCAGGGCCATAAAACAAATCCAGCCTTAACCCTTTCACTCCCAGCACTTTTTACCAGTTTCACAGTTTTTAGGATAACAGCTCTTAACTTCAAAAAGAACCACAAAGAAGCATCCAAAGAAATGGGTCAGTTTATCTAGAGTGAACCACACGCCGTCATCTTGGCGCGGAGATTCAACACACGTTAAAAACTCCGCGCGATCTTTTAGTTTTTTTGACTTAATCGGCTGTTAGAACTTAAAAACAAAAAAAACTAAAAACAACCGAAAATGGCACCATTTGGTAGCAAGTTACTCACATCAACATCTACGTCACTAATATGTGATCGGGATTCCATGGGTTCCCTAGAATATTGCTCTAAAAGGACTTGTCGTGAATCCGTGCTAGACTGCGCGGACGGGAGTCAAAAGGCTTCCTAACCGTAGGTGGGCCCTCGCGCACGATGAATTTTTCAACTGGACTTGCATGATACAGTTTTTATACACATGTCTTATTTCATTATTTTGATAACACTTTTCTAATGACGATGAACAGCGTCAGGCAGGATGGGAGGGAGAGAGGAAGGAAGAGAGTGTTAATATATCCCCTCCCACCCACCCCCACCCCCGCACACTTACACATGGTGATTTGGCAAGGAAGAAAGACCAGCAAACGGGCAAAAGGTCGGGAAAGTGGCACTCGGCAAGTTGGCGCTGTCGGAAAACTGGCACGGAGGCATAGCACACACACACAAAAATCGCTGTGTCCAGCTTGGCACTGAAAGTTACAAACACATTTCCGTCATTGGATCACATGTACACACACACACACACACACACACACACACACACACACACACACACACACACACACACACACACACACACACACACACACCGTATGCATACGCATGCACGCTTGCGCGCGCGCTTACACACACACACACACACACACACACACACACACACACACACACACACACACACACACACACACACACACACACACACACACATGGTGCTTCACTGCACAGCCTGATTTCAGCAATCTCCTCGGTTCTAACGCATCCCACTACCAGTGATCACATACACTCTGGGCATGCACCAACTCTTTCAAAGTCAGAAGATTGGCATGCACCAACTCTTTCAAGAGACTGGCTTCCACCAAACTTTTAAAGTCGGCAGGTTGCTATCCACCAAGCTTTCAGAGTCGGAAGATTGGCACTAAACCTCGTTCTAGCACGCAGAAAGAGTTGGGAAACTGCCCGGCGGCAAACTGTCACGTGGCAAAGTGGCTCGTAACCCCAAGACACACCATTATGTGTAAAGTGACCCGTATCCCAAGTCACCGTCACGTGTAGAGTGACCCGTATCCCAGGTCACCTTCACGTTTAAAGTGACCCGTATCCTAAGACCCATCATTATGTGCAGACACAGTGACCTGTATCCCAGATCATACCGTCACGAGCAGACACTGATCGGTATATAGACACATCGTTACGTGTAAAGTGACCCGTATCCCGTACACACTGACCCGTATCCCAAGACACATCGTCATGTGCAGACACACTGACCCGTATCCCAAGACACATCGTCACGTCAGACACACTGACCCGTATCACAAGACACATCGTCACGTGCAGACACACTGATCTGCATCCCAAGACACATCATCACGTGTACAGACATTGACCCGTATCCCAAGACACATCGTCACGTGCAGACACACTGACCTGCATTCCAAGACACATCGTCATGTGCAGACACACTGACCCGTATCCCAAGACACATCGTCACGTGCAGACACACTGAGCCGTATCCCAAGACACATCGTCATGTGCAGACACACTGAGCCGTATCCCAAGACACATCGTCACGTGCAGACACATTGACCCGTATCCCAAGACACATCGTGACGTGCAGACACACTGACCCGCATCCCAAGACATCACGTGTACAGACACTGACCCGCATACCAAGACACATCATCACGTGTACAGACTTTGACCCGCATCCCGGGACACATCGTCACATGCAGACACAGTATAATGAATCTGCTTGCATACAGCCGTATTCTCATCGGCGATAACAGATGCTACCGTCACGCTCGAGCTGTTTCGGGGACAGTGAGCGCGATGTGTCGGTTGGTGTGGGCACTATCCATTCCCTTCCTTGTAGTTTTCCTCGTCAACTTAAGCGCTGTTTACATGGCGCATTTTGCACCGGCTTCACGCCGTTTTTCTGTTGCCGCAAATCCGGCAAGGCAAATTACGCACAAGATCGTCTGAGTGAACATATCCCACCAACCAACCATCACCAACTCTCACCAACTCTGATTTTTAGAGCTGAGCACTGCTCTACTCACCATCGTCTTCTCTCACATATAAAGATACGCTCATTTCATTACACACGTGATGGCCTAGATTGGAAGGCTAGCGATGCATCAGCTGAGTAAATGGACTGAATTATTATTATTGAACGTTTTTATATAGCGCAATTCTCCGCTGTCGAGCAGACTCATTGCGCTTGCATGTGATTCTACATGAGTGAATAACCTCCTATAGCGCGTTTTTGAATATCCACCGAAGTGGTGTACTTACAGCGCTGGCATGGCTGGTGCCACATGAAACTGCTGCCATCTAGGCGCGTTCTGTGTACACCATACAACCATGCTACTTCATGCAAAGCCACATACGTAAGGTGTATGCGTGTTTAGCTGTAACCTGCCACCTGCACTTTTGGCAGAATGACCGGGGTCTTTTACGTGCTACTGCGGCAACACGGGGGTGGAACGGATACCGAAATAAGAGCACAGAAAGTCGACCCTGGAAAAGAAAATTCTCCCGCCGCTCCTGCAGGGATTCAAACCCGCGACCTTTCGATCTCGAGTCCGGCGCTCTAACCACTGAGCTATCCCCGCCCCCGATGGGTTGACGGAGATACTGAAACAAAACGATGGGGATATTCGGATACTGTATACATAAAAAGACCCCAAAAATAAATAAATAGACCAACTGATAGAGTGAGAAATTCCCTTACTGACTGAATCGGACTGGCTTACTGGATGACTGATATTATTACGTTTTTACAGTGTAGATTCTCACTGACATAACCTCGTCTTTTGTGTGTGTACGGAGGCACAGCCGGAGTCTCAGATCTTCTCTGATTAATGCCGGCTGACTAAACAGGACCCATAGATATACACTATCCACAATGGATACTTCAACCGGGCTGCGAGAGTGTGGCACCACCAGTCATGTGACAAGCTGTTCGGAAAGGGGGCTGGACGGAAGTCGTACATTCGATGGAGCACTACCACTTCACTGAGTAAACAATACCCATACTGCACCATCCATCATGGCCACTCCAGCCAAACAGTCACGGAAAGACATCACCTGCCAAATGACTGAAGCTGTACAGCGAAAGGATTGGTTGGAAGTAGTACGTTTGATGAAGTGCGACCATCGGAGAGAACTTTCTCAGAAGCTGAGAAGGAGGGCCACGGATGAAATTAGTAAACTGTGTGATGACCCATTTTGTTTGAGACTCTTGGTGACACACTGTGACGATGACGTGAGGGATATTATTACAAACAATATGGTAACACGAGGTAGGTGGTCAGTGGTTGGTGAAGCGTTACGGAGGGGTGTCAGTGATTCACAATGCAGATGGGCGATTGACGAGGCATGTAGACATGCGTCTGACGACGAATTCACCGACTACATACTACCTCACTGTGCTGACAATCAGCTGGACTCTGTACTGACATCACTGGTGGAGCGAGGTATGTGGAGTGCTGTGGGGATGGTGTTGGAGAAAAGTGTCAGTTACCCACAGCATGGATGTGCGAATGACGAGGCATCTGGGCAGGACATCGCATTCAGCATGCTACGTCGTCGTCCTGACAGTCAGCTGGACTCTGTGCTGACGAAGCTGGTAGAGAGAGGTCTGTGGAGTTCTGTCAGGACTGTGTTACAGCGAGGTGTCAGTGACTCACAGCACAGATGGGCGATTGACGAGGCATGTAAACAGGCATCAGATGAGAAAATCACAGCCTACATACTACTTCACTGCACTGACGATCAGCTGGACTCTGTGCTGACAATTCTGGTAGAGCGAGGTCTGTGGAATTCTGTGGGGAGGGTGTTAGACCGAGGTGTCAGTGACACACAACACAGATGGGCTATTGACGAGGCATGTGAACAAGCGTCTGAGAAAGAAATCATAGACTGCATACTACGTCACTGCTTTGGCGATCAGCTAGACTGTGCTGACATCACTGGTAAAGCGAGGTCTGTGGAAATCAGTATGGACAGCGTTAGAGCGAGGTGTCAGTGACTCAAAACGCATATGGGCGATTGACGAGGCATGCAAGCATGCATTAGATATGGAAATCGTAGACTACATACTACGTGACTGCGCTTACAATCAGCTAGACTCTGTGCTGACACCACTGATGCAGCGAGGTCGGTGGGAACTTGTAAGGAGGGTGTTAGAGTCAGGTGTAAGTGTCAGTGACTCGCAATACAGATGGGTGATTAGCTTGGCGTGTAAGCATGCATCAGATGAGAACATCGAACACTACATACTGCCTCACTGCCCTGACAATCAGCTGGACTCTGTGCTGAGACAACTGGTGAAGGAAGGTCTGTGGAGCTCTGTGAAGAGTGTGTTAGAGCGAGGTGTCAGTGACTCACAACACAGATGGGCGATTGGCGAGGCCTGCAAACGAGGAGGTAATGCGGATGTTAAATTGTGCATACAGCCATTCCTCACAGGGAATGGACTACCGCAGTTTATTTATGATGGTGCTAACTACTTGCTGACACAACTGATAAAACGAGATATGTGGGAACACGCAGAAATGTTGTTGTTTGAGAATTGTCAGTGAAACACTGTACCGGTGGGCCGTTGTTGAGGACAACACAGAGCCTGACGATGCGGCGTTTTGGAACATGGTCAGAAATCCTTGGTATGGCGTGAGGAATCTCTGTGAACTGTGTCAGACTGCACGACGTCGTGAATTTCGTAGGTTAAAATTGTCGCAACGTCTTGATGAGTTGTCTTATGAACTGTGTGAGGTACTCACTGACTCACTTTCGGAGAGTGTGTTTGAAGCATGGTACACTACACAGGCACTGAAAAAAGAGTACAAATCAGCTACTGATCCATCCGAATTAATTGAGAAATTACACAGCAAAATCAATCGTCATATCCGCAATTCCACACCAGGTTCAGACAACAATGGCTCTGTCATACGCAAACTAATACACCCGCTTTATGCGAAGTTCATTGAAGCAACCAAGTACGGCGATAGAAAACCCCCTTTTTTTGCGGTGCATTTCATTAAGTCTCTCATTAAACACACTTACACACGAAGAACGTGCACAGCCAGCACTGAAGACATCCTGGTGATTCTGGCCACCGTCCCTGTTGTTCCTGACGTACAAAGCGTGGCCCTCAGAGTCCTGCTACGTCACAAGAGGTGGGACGTCATCAGTCACGCCTGCCTGTCTCACGTGTGGGAGCAAGTTCGGCGGCAGTTGTTCCAGGCAGCTGTGGAGCAGAGAGAGTGGAGCGCCGTCAAGCGGTGGGCGGACCACTCACTGTATGACGACCAGCGTGGCTGGGCACTGGAAGAGGCGTTCCAAGAGAAGGAGTGGGACGTCTTCCTGCTGCTGGCTGACTACGGACTGGTGGAGAGCGAGCTGATGTGTGTGCACTACCGGCTGGCCAAACACGCGGACTGGGACACAGTTCTTCAGCTGTTTGAGCGGGGAGGTGACATCACCGATGTCAAAGAGTTACTGACTGGACTTAAATCACGAAAAGCAGCATACGACAAGGACGATGCTTTCAAGCGTCAACAAAGAGCTTCTGAGCTTGGAGTACTTGAAAGTGATTTGAATGCCAGAAGAACGGCCCTGAAGACACCGAAGAGAGCAGCAAATCAAGGTGACTCGAGTGTTGTTCTGTTCAGTCTCCAACGAACGCCAGTCGTACATCACATCCACCTGGCTCTGAAGGCAGCAGTGGCCAACAGCGTCTGGCACGTGGTGAGGCAGCTGATAAAACTTGGGATAGACGATGCCCAGCGAGACTCGATGTTCACCAGAATGGTTAAACAACGGCAGTGGGGGGTTTGCATGGTGCTGTTAGAGCAGGGTGTGAGCGTGGAGCTGTGTCTGGCTGCTCTGCCAGAGCTGATGGACATGGACCAGTGGATGCTGGTGGCCAGGGTGATGATCTACGACGTGGACGATGCCGTGAGACGACAGGTGATGCAGCGTGCCATGGAGAGGAAGCAGGGGACTGTAGTGTGGCAATGCGTCATCACCACGCACGGCGACCGGCTGTCTATGGAAGAACGGAAGGAATTATTACAGGAGGCATTGAGCCGTGAAATCTTGCAGGCGATCAAACCTCTGATAGATATAAAGGATGTCACCGGAATCCAACACCGTGACACCGTTCTGCCCGAAGCCGCTGAGCAGCACCAGTGGGATGTGGTGGACCACTGCCAACTTCACCACGCTGACATCGACATGAAGGACGCTGAGGGCCACACACCGATGCACAGGGCGGCCCGGAAGGAAGACTGGGAGGCAGTGAAGGCGTTAACAAAGAGAGGTGCTGACCCTTCTCTGCTGGACCACTGGGGTGAGTCTGTGCTTCACAGGGCGATAAGAGCAGAACAGTGGGACACAGTGAAGTTGCTGATTCAGTACCATGGTGACATCCATCAACTGGATGCCCGTTACGGGGAAACGCCGCTCCAGATGTGGATTGCAACATGCCAGGGGGAGATCATCGAGCACACGTTGATGTGGTGTCCTGACCAGTGGAAGGGAGTGAATGGAGAAGGGGAGACAGCTCTGCACGCGGTGTGTTTGTCTGGCTGTCTCAGCGCCTTGTACTGCCTGGTGGCCAGGGGAGTTAACCCTGAAGCTGTGTCGACGAGAGGACACTCGGCATTGACATACGCAGTGGCGTGCAAAGAGTGTCCACAGAAGATGGTGGCAGAGTGCATCAAGCTGGGCTTCTGTGCATACCACCCACACATCACTGAGACTACGAAATCCCTGGCACAAAGAATGAGAAATTATTTTCTTGGAACCAGGATGCATGACGATTATAGCAGACGGTTATACCCAGTGAAAATGGCCGTTTGGTGTGGTTTGCCCGCTGTGGCGCGGATGCTGTATGAGTCAGGATTGTGTTCCTACACAGACTTGTTCAAGCTGCGCCCATTCCTGACAGACATGTCTTCTGCGACTCGGAGTACATATTATACAAACCAAACTTTCTTCATCAAGGATGTATTTGTTCTCGGACATAACTATAGCAGACGGAAGAGTTATGAGAAGTATTGCTCTGAGTGAGGAGCCACCGCGGCAGTAAAAGCGACACTTCGTTACCTGATGAAGGTGTGCAGCACACCTCGCAGCCTGAAGTCCTCGTGTCGCCTGGTGATCTCACGCTGCGTCACTGTCCGCCGTCAGCGTCACCGAGACGCCACGTATGCACAGCTCCCGCTGACAGAGGAGTTGAGGAACTACGTGATGTTCTCGGACCTCACTGACCCAGACTATGGTCAGCATGAAACTGAGGAAGACGAAGAGAAAAACTAGATGACGGTTGTGAAGATGATTATTTCTAGGGTTTCTTCTGGGTGATGCACTGCGCTGGTAACATTTAACAATACCTTCCACAGTGAACTGCAGTATATTCACGGAGATTATGGTACATCCAAATATCACTTGAAGAAATGAGTCACAGAGTCTGTAACAGAGCTGCCTCTGTGGCAGGAGATGAGGAAGTACATGATGTTATCTGATCTCACTGACCCAGGCTATGGTCAGCATGATACTGACCCAGACTATGGTCAACATGATGCTGACCCAGACTATGGTCAACATGAAACTGAGACAGACGAAGAGAAAGACTAGATGACAGTAGTGAATAGGATTATTTCTGAAAGGTTTCTTTCGGATGATGCGTCGCTCTGGTAATCTTTCATTCTCTAATGATGATTAAGTATGATACTCATTACTGATGCTGATTGAACTTTGGGGATGAGAATTTTAGTGACATATCTGACAAAGTCTTATTGAGAGTGAGAGTGAGAGTGAGAGCAAACAGGAAATAATTTAAGAAAACTGATGCACAGAGAGAGAGAGAGAGAGAGAGAGAGAGAGAGAGAGAGAGAGAGAGAGAGAGAGAGAGAGAGAGAGAGAGAGAAGAAGAAGAAGAAGAAGAAGAAGAAGCTTATTTAATGACAGTCACACTGGGTAAATGGGAAAATGAATGACTGTATGATGACAGAGAGTGACATAATGTGAATTGGAATGTATATATTTCATGACAGAGAGTGAAACAGTGTGGATGTTATAATTTGATGAGAGTAAAACAGTGTGGATGGGAAGATGAAGAACTGTGTGATGACAGAGAGTGAAATGATGTGAATGAGAAGATGAAGGACTGTGTGATGACAGAGTCAAACAGTGTGAATGGAAAGATAAAGGACTGTGTGATGACAGAGTGAAACAGTGTGAATGAGAAGATAAGAACTGTGTGACAACAGAGAGTGACACTGTGCGAATGGTTTTTTTTTGATATGCAGAGATGGCAGAGAGTGATACGGTGTGAATGGGAAGCTGAAGGATTGTGTGATCACAGAGAGTGACACTGTGCGGATGGGAAGACAAAGGACTGTGTGACAGAGAGTGACACTGTATGGATGGGAAGGTAAAGGACTGTGTGACAGAGAGTGACACTGTGCAGACTGGAAGATAAAGGACTATGTGACAGAGAATGACACTGTGTGGATGGGAAGATGAAGGACTGTGTTATGACAGAGAGGCCAGAGTGACGCTGTGTGAATAGGAGCACTGAGATTCGAAGGAGCAGTTTTGTTTGTGTTTTGTACGTAGCGTCTAACAATGCAAATGTGAACTGGCTAAGTTTGTATGAAGTCACATAGTGTCTAAAAGCTTGTGAGTGAGTGTAATAATAAAAACAATAATGGAAATTTGTCTGAACATGATTTGTTAATTTTGTCTTTTCAAACATGATACTGATAATGATACATAACTGACAAAAAGCATTAAATATGGATGTAAATGACCTTAATTGTGTTTTAATGGAATTAATGTTTGAAACTGGTGTGTAAATGAATGTACTTTATTTTAGCTTTTGCGATGTACAAAACGCTTGAAAATTGAACATATAAAGGAACATAATTTTTGTGACTTGAAACATTATGTCAGACAGTTGGGGCTGGTAGCATCAATGTGTAGTGTCTGACAGCTGCTGCTGTAGGTAGTTTTGTGTTTTGAAACACGTCTGACATCTGGTGATATCACATTATCAGTGAATGTAGTTAACTTTGTGTTTTCGGCCAGTGTCTGACATCACAAAGTGTAGTTTTACTTTATGTTAAACACATAAAGTGCTTGACAACATAGTGCTTGACAACAGGTGTTATCATTCTTAACTTTATGTGTTTAAACATAGCGCTTGACAACAGGTGTTATCATTCTTAACTTTATGTGTTTAAACATAGCACTTGACAACAGGTGATACCATTCTTAACTTTATGTGTTTAAATATAGCACTTGACAACAGGAGTTATCAAACTCAAAGAATGCAGTTAATTTTCAATTATATTTTTATGGAATGCATCATCTCCCCCTCCCTTTCTGATTGCAGTTCTGATTTTTTTCTGTCGTGTACTTGGTCATTGTGAAGCACGTTGTGCCCATTGCATTTTAGGCACTACAACAATCTGATTATTATTATTTTGAAATATTTGTTGTTGATTATTGTAATCTTAATAATATTAAGATGAATATGAAAAAGAAAGGGGGGGGGGGGGGGGACAGCAGAACCAAACAGCAGAACCTAAAGCCGATAAGTGTGCTATATCTCATTTTTCTTTGTTTAACTCTTGTTTTGCGCTTGTTGTGCTTTGTTGCAATAATAGCATTCTTTTAACCTTAAAAAAAAGAGTTTCGATCTAAGATTAATTAAATTATTAGTTATTGTGATAGTTACTATATTTACAGTGTCTAAGAACAAAACAACACAGGTTTTCTTTGTGTTTGAAAACACACTGTTTCACAGCTGATGTTATGATCAAATGTTGTTATCTTCTCTTTTTTGCAAGCATTTTTCCAAGTAACATATGTTTGCAATGATTGTAGTTAACTTTGCCTTTGTCAGTATCCTCAGGCATAGTATCTGACAGCTGAATGTTGGTAACCTTGAGTGCTCGAAGATTATTTGTTTTTGTTTTTTTGAGAACTGGTATGTAGTTAATTTTACTATATTTTATATCTATAATTTTATATTTACAATGTATGAATTGAAACGAAAACTGAAGATGACATGTAACACAGTTTTGCCTGTGCTTTGGAGCAGTGTCTGACAACCGGTGTTAGGAATCATGAATGACTGCAGCCAACTTAACTATAATGTCTGATGACTGCAAGTGGAACAGTTTGAATGACTGCAGAACGTAACCTTTTGTTTTCAGCCATTGCAACAATGCTTTAATGTAGTTAAACGTCTTTGATAAAGAAAAGAAAAGAAAAAAAGTAACTATTTTTCTCCCAGTGTTATGATTGTAAATGCAGTATCTGATGACTGGTGTTATCAATGAATGTAGTTCACTGCCTTTCTAAGATCAATGTCTGATGACTGGTGTTATCATTGAATGTAGTTAATTCACTCACTTTGAATACAGCCATCTTTTGTCCATCTCAGTAGTTTACCAAATGGATTAGTTTTCTGACTGTTTTGTAAGCATTAGGCTACAGTACCACTGGAAATGTACCCATTGTTGTAGGCATACATAAGAAAATGTTCCCTTTTTTTCTGCGAGGGTTTATCTTGGGAGTAGTGTGGCATGAGCTGATGATAAGTCAGTCTATGTAGTGGTTTGGACATGGAGAGAGGGGGCCACTTTGTACGGAGTAACAGACTAGTATGCTGTATAAACAAGGGAAGGTACATGATATGATAAATACGGAGTGTTTTTTTCCTCGCCATTACTTTTTGAGATGACCCTGTGCAGTTGACGGGACTAAAATCCAGTAACTCACTGTTGCTGATTTTTCTGATTATTTCCATTGGTTATTTGTTATTATTATTATTAATATTATTATTATTGATCCCATTCTCTTTTTATTGAAGGGTGAGGAACAGCCAGTGTGCATGGGATGTGATCAACGTTTAACCATAAAGTATATTTTAGTTACTTGTTAAGATTGTATTGAAATAAGAGAGAGACACTTTACAGCTAAATCACTGCACATGTTGTTTCAGGATATTTCACGATTTTTTAAAACTTTTTGAAAGAAATTAACATTTTGGAAACTTTAAATTTGAGATCATTTTTAGATATGTTTGTGTTTTCACCTTTTAAGCATGGTTTCAAAACTGTATATAGACCCATTTTAAGACGTACACATTATTCAAAATTAAATATATAATATGTGTATCGCCCTGATTGGAACCGCACCGGTTGACTGGGCGTAAAACACCAACCTTCTTACTTACTTACTTCTCTGCTCTTGAGCAGACTGCCTGCGCTCATACCGCATGGAGTTCTGAATGAGTGGGTATCCTTTTATAGCGCGTTTTGTTTTGATATCAACCGACGTGGTGTAGTGACAGCGCTAATTGGTTGTTGCATGGCTGGTGTCACATGAAACTGCAGTGCCGTCTCGACGCAAGTTCTGTGTACACCATACAACTATGCCTCAGTTTATAGTGTCACTTCATTCAAAGCCAAATCGGTAGGGTGCTTGTGTGTTCAGCTGTAACCTGCCACCTGCACTTTTGGCAGAATTTCCGGGATCTTAAATGTGCTACTGCAGTAACGGGAGGGGGGGTGGGGGGGGGGGGGAGGGGTGGATACCGAAATAAGAGAAGTCAACACAGAAAGGTGACCCGGGAGAAGAAAATTTTCCCACCCTTCCTGCGGGGACATATTCGAACCCGGGACTTTTTGATCAGGAGTCAGGTGTTCTACCACTGAGCTGTCCCCACTCCCACTGCTTTTAGTGTTACTTCATACATTGCCTTTTTCTATTTTTAATTATTTTTTTTTACACAGATTCTTTGCATTGGTAAATAAAATAATTTGACCAAATTAATATGCCTGCGAAAAATTATTTGTGTGTAGAAAGTATTGCACACTGTTTCAGTTATATTTGTTGTAACCTCTTGCCAGTGAACTGCCCAATTTGTAGTGAGCTAAGCTACATGTAAAATAATCATTCTTAAAGTGCAGACTGTAGTTTCCCTTCATTTGCAGCCTTGACCTTACTGTCTAATATGTTTACATGTCAGATGTTTTGTATCTTTCGCACGGTCACCGGTATTCTCACCGTGGTGACAGTCCGTAGCTTAATTTATTCCAGTATCTCTAGTGAAATTGAAGATCCTTCTTCCAAACTTCAAAATTATGCCCTCGCTATTTTCAAGCATCTCTTTCCTGCGCCTGAATCCAAACAATGTTGTCTTTTCTCCACAAATTAACGTTTTGCCACTGTACAGTGCCACGCTGGGTTTTCACCAATCACGCTGTACACAAACCTACGCTGCCACGCTGGGTTTTCACCAATCACGCTGTACACAAACCTACGCTGCCACGCTGGGTTTTCACCAATCACGCTGTACACAAACCTACACTGCCACGCTGGGTTTTCACCATTCACGCTGTACACAAACCTACACTGCCACGCTGGGTTTTCGCCATTCAAGCTGTACACAAACCTACAATGCCACGCTGGGTTTTCGCCATTCACACTGTACACAAACCTACAATGTACAGTTGCAGACGCAGTGATGTCGGCACAATTCTGTTTGACTATGCATTGGACTTGTGCAGTAGTGTAATTATTTGTCGCAAGGAGAGTTTGGTCTCATCGTCTGAACACCGCAGTGTACAGGCTACACGTACGGCGCCATCAGTTGCACTGCGGTCAGCAAAGGGTTAACCGCTAGGTATGGACAGGCTATAGTCACCCATCCGGCAGTTGCACTGCGGTCAGCAAAGAGTTCGCCGCTAGGTATGGACAGGCTACAGTCACCCATCAGTTGCACTGCGGTCAGCAAAGAGTTAACCGCTAGGCCGTATGGACAGGCTATAGTCACCCATCAGATGTGTGCTGTTTCAGTCATGGACGTAGATACAGGTCCATGGTTTTAGTTGTCAGATGGGCACCAAGCCCGTGCCACTGGCCCGTCTGCTGTACACGGGGTAGACTACTGGGGACCTTGTGTAACAGGCTGGGGGGGGGAGGGGCGGGGGCGCTTTGGTAACCGTAATCGTGGAGCGACTGAAAAACAGACAGTGGATCTCAGAACAATGAACAACGGCTGTTGACTTAGTTTAGCTAAGAGCATTATTAAAGGCAGCTCCGAGGAAATTAGATAGGCCAGCAGATGATATAACGAAGAAATTAGACAGGCCAGCAGATGATATAACGAAGAAATTAGACAGACCAGCAGATGATATAACGAAGAAATTAGACAGGCCAGCAGATGATATAACGAAGAAATTAGACAGGCCAGCAGATGATATAACGAAGAAATTAGACAGGCCAGCAGATGATATAACGAAGAAATTAGACAGGCCAGCAGATGATATAACGAAGAAATTAGACAGGCCAGCAGATGATATAACGCGCAGTCCAATCGGAAGAAGGTAGTCGTGCCAGGGCGAACCTTAGAATATTGACACGATGCGCCATGTTCAGTGTTTAAATACTCATCAATGCTTGGGGGGGGGGGGGGGGGGGGACCAATATCCCGCATTGTCCCCCCACCCCCCACCCCCACCTCCCAACTGAAAGTAAAAATAAAAATAACAACAACAACGAAACTTAGACCTACCGACCTCAGAACTTAATTGTGTAAAAGTAATTATGTCGAGCTGTGTTTTGCCAGGAAAAAGCGTCTGGTAAAGGTATTGCACAGTGCGTGTCATTGTGGGAATTCCCGGTTTTACGTCAACAAGGAAGGAATACGTGCATCCGCGGCACGCCACCTAGCTTGATCTGTATAAAGTGTGACGCAAACAGAAAGTTGTGGTGGATGGCCTAGAGGTTAGTAGCGGGCCGGCCGGTTGTAAGCATGTGGAACGATTATTTCGACTCGCTTTTTTTCTCTTTTTTTTTTTTACACGTCTTTCCTATGGCCCGACGCTTTCTCTGTTGTGACTTTGCCAGCCCGAGCCCCGTAGCTTAGTCAGTAGAACACTAACTGAATAGTCCACACATTTTTGTCTCTATCTACATCAGTAAAACCTTAATGAAAATGGCCCGGCTGACACCATCAAGGAAATGGTCACAAGTGTAGATGGGCAAAAAACACCCTGCGTATGAATCAGGCCAAATCGGACATCACGCTCTCCACACTCCACACCAAACTTCAAGCACTGGTTTACGACATGAAGAGTGCCGGAAAGCAAGGCTTGAAGTGTGGTCATACTCTCCGGCACTGGAAGCCCCGAGGAAGACAAACAAAAGTCAAAAGAGGACGACCAGCCACGACCTCGATTGAGGACAGTGATCTTGAGGAACCACATCGAGCCATCAGTGCATAACCCATGTACCTAGGATTTGACCTCAACATGCCACTGCAACGTTATCAATGATAGATAGTGACGCATGCGCAATCCTCACACTTGTGTTCGCGCGCTCTTTCCTCGCACTGAAAAGTTTCACTTTCCTCGGATTTATTACATATTACTGGTGGTATATCATTGTAAACTGTGTTCATAATCACTTATCCAAATTGGATTCCATCTGTGCATAACCCTTTTAACCGGTTTCTTTGTGGATGAACAAGGTAACGTGACTTTTTTTCTTGGATTTTATTGTGACCCTCGTGTCTGGCACCGGCCATCATGGCCACAGAAGCTGGACAGGATGAAGAGCCAGCAGCTGGCACTTCCTTTTCCCAGCCTAAGGAAAACGTGGACACGCATTTGACGATGGCAGAACAGATGCACCAAATGCAGCAAATGATGGGGGCCATCATGAACAAATTCCAGAAATGGGAAGCAGAGCATGACCAGACAGTGGCCGCAGAATCAGAGAATGAATCTGTAGGTGACAGCCCTGCCAGGGGCGGGCTAAACAAAGCTCTTGAACTGACTGTGAACTCTGCCAGGGGCGAGAAATCTCACAGCGGTGAAGTGGACACTGACACTGACAGTGAATTTTGTGTGGCCATTCCCCAAACCAAAGAGAGTGGTTTGAAGGCAGACATGTTAACACTGCTGGCTGTCGATCTTGAACAAGAGCGTCCGGTGGGGCCTACCGTAAATGAAAAGCTGGCTGAGATAAGCCGAAGCAGATTCCGTCAGAAAATGCCAGAATCTAAACTGAAAAATAAAATGGACAAATATCCAGTCCCAGAGAACTGCCCTGATGTGGCTCCACCTACCCTTAACAGTGAACTAACTGATAAGGGGTACGTTGACAGAACAACAAAGAAATCTGACGGAAGATTAGTCAACGTGCAAACGATGCTGTCTGCCGCAACCTCGTGTCTGCTCGTGGAAACAAATTCCCTTCATGAATATGCAACTGACCTCGCAGGTCAAATCAGCGATGGTACAGCACACGCAGCGGGCGGCGGCCACGCGGCTAGTGCTTCAGAACGGGCGCTGACCAGAGCAAACCAGACGCTCGCGTCTTTGGGAGATGCAATTGCTATTCTTGGAATGGCACAGCAGGAAATCAGTCTCCGCAGAATTTTTTTGATTCAGTCAGCGCTCCCGAAAGATATTGCTTCCATTTGTCAAAACGAAGATCTCCCTGTAAAAGACAAACTGTTTAGTGGGGATGTTGAAAAGGCCATCAGATCAGCCCGAGAGGCTCATAAGCACAGCAACAAAAGCACACCCAGCACGAGCGGCCAACGCCACCACCCCTACAAAAGACAACCGTACGGCAGGCCTTTTTTAGGTCAAAGCGGCACTCCGTTCAAAGGGTATCACAGCCAGAGGGGACGGGGTGCGAAACAAGCAACATTCCAGAGAGGGTTTGGGAAACACCGGAGGCAGTAGTGGCTGCATCCCAGGAAGAGGCAGTTTCGCCAGAGAATTTAATGGATGAGGTAAGCGACTTTTACGGCAACATTGAGGCCATCAAAACTAGACTAACTGATAGGTCATCTAAATTCGCAGCAGGCCAAATTCAGCACTGCTTACCGCAGTGGCAGGAAATAACTCATGAGGAGGAAATTTTGAAGATGGTTGTAGGTGTTGACATACAGTTACTCGATGAACCCCCATCAGGTCAAATCCATCAAGCTCATTTCTCCCGTGAACAGTCACAGGCCATTGATGTAGAAATTGAAGAACTGCTGAGAAAGGGTGTCATCGTCCCCTGCAATCACACAGAGGGTGAATTCATCTCCCCTATTTTTATTAGACCAAAAAAGGACAACAGGGTCAGGGTGATACTGAACCTGAAAAAGTTTAATGTCAATGTTGAAAACTTTCATTTTAAAATGGAAACACTGAAACATGCCTTAACACTTGTATCACCAAACTGTTTTTTCTGTTCATTAGACCTACGGGATGCCTACTACTCAGTGCACATGACTGAAAAATCTCAGAACTTTTTGAAATTTGAGTGGAAAGGGCAGTTGTACAAGTATACCGCTTTTCCTAATGGTCTGGCCTGCTGCCCAAGGTTGTTTACCAAACTGCTTAAGCCAGTAATGGCTCAGCTTCATAGATGGGGTTTCATCTCCACCTTCTTCATTGACGACACTTTGTTGATGGGTGACTCGGAACTCGAGTGTGTTCAGAATGTGAAGGCATCACTGTGTTTGTTTGAGAAGTTAGGATTTGTATTCATCCTGAAAAATCGGTTCTAGCTCCTACTCATGTGACCACCTACTTGGGATTTGAAATAAATTCAGTAGACATACCGTCACTCTTAGGAGAGAGAAAAAAGATAAAATCTTCAACACAGCTGCATCCTTACTTACACTGAGCTCTTGTTCCATTCGCTTCCTCGCCAAGTTCATAGGGCAAATAGTTGCAAGCTTCCCAGGTGTACAATACGGTCCATTATGGTTTGGAATATGGAAAATGATAAAATTGAAGGGCTAAAAATGAGTAAAGGAAATTTTGATGCAAACATTCCGGCAGTTGTCGGAAATGGCTTTGGCTGAAATCTCCTGGTGGAAAGAGAACATTAATTCAGCAAGCAATGACATTGATGCTCAGAGTAGGCATGGGGAGCCTGATTTCATCATTTTTTCGGACGCGTCTTTGTTAGGCTGGGGAGCTTCATGTGACCTGGGACAAACAGGAGGCCACCGGCTTGTCACAGAAACAGGCATGAGCATTAATGCGCTTGAGCTCAAAGCTGGTTTGTTTGGGCTGCAGTCACTGTTACCTAGTACATGCCGCCATGTTAGGATGCTTATAGACAATACAACAGTTATGGCCTGTGTTAACAAAATGGGTACCAGTCACTCAAAACACTGTAACATGATAACCAAACAAATTTGGGATTTCTGTATTGAAAAGGGAGTCTGGTTATCGGCTGCACACGTACCAGGTAGAAAGAACGTTGATGCGGATCTCGAATCTAGGAAAATAAACCATGACACTGAATGGAAACTAAACACTGAGCTATTGCAACAAGCATTTCATATACTTGGTGTTAATCCCGATCTAGATCTCTTTGCTTCTCGAATTAACACACAACTCAGCAGCTATGTTTCTTTCAAACCTGACCCCGGAGCAAAAGCGGTTGATGCTTTCACTTTGAACTGGCATGATACAAGATTTTATGCTTTTCCACCATTTTGCGTCATTCCTAAAGTGTTGCAAATTTTTTGCAGAGACAGAGCAAAAGGTGTCGTAGTGGTACCAGACTGGCCAAATCAACCATGGTTTCCACTGCTAGCAAAGATGCTGATAAACTACCCAGTGCTAGTATCAGCGAGGAAGAATCTGTTAAGTCTACCACAAAGCCCAGCAGAGGAACATCGACTTCAAAAACTGAGACTAATTATCTGCGAACTATCAGGAGTCGCTTCAGACGCACAGGGTTTTCGAAACAAGCTACAGACATCATGTGTTCATCCTGGAGAACCGAAACCCAAAAGAGATATGCCTGCTATGTGGCAAAGTGGCGCAGGTATGCACACTGCAGACACATTGATCCCATATCGCCGTCTATAAGTGAAGCTGTGAACTTTTTAGCTCACCTGTATAAATCAGGTTTGGGCTACAGTGCCATCTGTGTCGCCAGGTCTGCGTTATCGTCATATTTGAACATTGCAGATGTTGTAGACTTTGGTCAGCACAAGATAGTCAGACGCTTTATGAAAGGTGTGTTTGAACTGAAACCATTCCTACCCAAATACAGCCACACCTGGGATGTAGATACTGTACTTAATGTGTTGGAGTGTTACGCTCCTAATGATAAACTAACACTGAAGGAACTCTCTCACAAGCTGGTGATGCTGTTGGCCTTATTAACAGGCCAGCGATGTCAAACAGTTCATAAACTGTCTGTTAAGAGTATGAAATTGGAAGACAACAAGTGTGTCTTTTACATAACGTCCCTATTAAAACAGTCGAAGCAGGGTAAACATTTGGCCCCCATCGAACTGTTATCATTTCCAAGAAATAAGAACATTTGTGTTGTGGAGGTTATTAAAGAATACCTCAGACAAACTAAAGTGTTCAGGGATGGACACGCTCAACTCCTGCTCAGCTATCTTAAGCCTCATCTTCCCATCAGCAAGAATACCCTCGCCAGGTGGATTCGAGACGTTGCATAAAGCGGGAGTGGACACTCAGTTTGGTGCACACAGCACTCGCTCAGCCAGCACATCTGCTGCAGCCAGTAAAGGTCTACCTATAGACATTGTCTTGAAAGCTGCTGGTTGGTCTTCAGCATCAACTTTTACCAGGTTCTACAAACGGGAGCCTGTAACAAACATGGGGCAGACGATTTTGGAATCCTATTTCCATCGGAAATAATGTGAGTAGATATCTGTTTTAAAGGATAATGCACACTAATTGCTCTGAAGTATTATTGATAACGTTGCAGTGGCATGCGAGACTTACCTTTGGTAAGGTGATGCGCTGTTCGCCATTTGGCCAATACACGTAGAACTGCGACAGTTATCAATTCCCTCCCTTCCCTCCCTTAAATATTTGTATCACATTCAAGTGATCGTATCTAGAGGAAATCTCTCTAATTAGTGTGCATTATCCCTTCTGAAGTGTGAGGATTGCGCATGCGTCACTATCTATAATTGATAACTGTCGCAGTTCTACATGTATCGGCCAAATGGCGAACAGCGCATCACCTTACCAAAGGTAAGTCTCGCATGTTCGAGTTAATTGTGCTGCAGGACAGTGCCTGTTCACGCACGCACACACACACACACACACACACACACACACACACACACACACACACACACACACACACACACACACACACACACACACACACACAAACACACACACACAAACACACACACACACACACACACACCACACACACAACACACACACACACACACACACACACACACACACACACACACACATACACACACACACACACAGACACACACACACACACACACACACACACACACACACACACACACACACACACACACACACACACACACACACACAGCAGAGACCAACCCTAGATGGCGAAACTAGGAACTGCTGACTCGAATCACAACTATTACCAGACATGCAAGTTGTAAATATGAAACTTGAAGTTATTAATAGCCGATCTTGTCTAACCAAATCCCAGCCACTCAGACGAGAACATTAAACGAGCGTGCTTTTTGTTGTTGTTGTTATTTTGCTATGTGTGTGTGTGTGTGTGTGTGTGTGTGTGTGTGTGTGTGTGTGTGTGTGTGTGTGTGTGTGTGTGTGTGTGTGTGTGTGTGTGTGTGAGAGAGAGAGAGACAGAAGTTCGCTGGTATCTCCAGCACCAGCCCCTCAACTACCGTGTGTGTGTGTGTGTGTGTGTGTGTGTGTGTGTGTGTGTGTGTGTGTGTGTGTGTGTGTGTGTGTGTGTGTGTGTGTGTGTGTGTGTGTGTGTGTGTTATGTACGAGAGACATTGGTGGAAAAGGACAGTAAATCGATACGAGTTTCAGTTATACATATAAATATGTAAGCAGTGTAGCGCGCGTTAGGCTTAACTTTTCTCTCCCGCACCACCTCCTGGCATTCCGTCCACGTGTGTATTACGAAGTGGCGAAAGGCGTGAAACTGACTGAACCACAACAGCCAGGTCTCTGCTGAGGTAGACTAGTGCCGACACCTGTCCCCTTCCTTCTGTCTTTTGCTGGGCAAACGTTAGAACTATGGACCTATACGTATAGGTCCATGATTTGAACGGTGTCGCTCGAGGTTGCCAGTTCAGATCAGTCGCCAGTGACTGAGAACCAACAACACACAGCTTGTGGATAAGCGGGATTTCACAGCGCGTCCATGGCCGCGGAAGGTGAGTCAGAGGTTTCTGGTGATCTCTTTTCAGCTGTGCCCACAGTATCGAGCTTTAGCTGTGGCTCGGATGGCCTAATATATATGCATATTATATATATGCATTGATTTGTAGTCGCATCCAACAGACTGATGACGTTCTGAAATCGGTGAACAGTAGTCTTGAGTTGTGAAAACAGTTTCAGTTGCAGTGTTATAAATAGCGCTCGTGTGTGTATACACATGTATGTCTTTCTAGTAAATCTAAGTTGTTTTGTTCGCAGCCAACATCAATCACACGGTTTCGAGTAAACATCCATCGGTGTTCGTACGAGTAGTGGGGAGTTTAACAAAAGTGTGACTGTTGGACCAATAAACTATCATAACTATTATTATTATTTATTTTTTGCCTGGAATTTAATCGTTTCTTTGATAGACTAGTTATTTATTTGATAGAGTGGTTATTCAATCCATTCCTGCCTTAGTAATCTTAATTATGCTAGTTAATGACAATGTGTAACGTATATCCCGGTGCCGGTATTTATATATATAGATATCTAACAGCTTGCTTGTGTGGCTATTTCCGAACCACAGCCGTAACGTCTTGGCATCGCCTGGGTTAAGCCTGACCCCATCCTTAATCCTGATCCAAGGCCTTAACTATAACCCAAGTCATTAATTCTAAATTAAAGGTATTAATCCCAAATCCAGCTGCCACCAGTGTCTCAAAACAAGGCACTTTCCGCAAGTGAGTGCCAGTCTGCTGACTTTTTCTGTGCCAGATTTCTGTCAGTAGCAAATTGCCGAGTGACAGTTTCCCGACATTTTGCCTCTTTGCTGATCTTTCCTCCTTGCCAAATTACGGTGCGAGTGTGCGTGTTACCATGGACAAGTCAGAAGTTGGGGGAGGTGGGGGATCCTGTCGACCCTAATGAAAAAGGTTGATTCCGAAATGAGACATGTGCAAGTCCAGTACAAAAATTTCATCGCTGCATGAACTGCAATACTGCATAGCAAACTCAATGCGAATCAGTAAACAAACTCTCTCTCTCTGGCTTGGTATTGAAAGTTAGAAACTGATATTTATTTCCGTCAGTTGGTCACGTGTACACACGCACGCACGCACGCACGCACGCACGCACGCACGCACGCACGCACGCACGCACGCACGCACGCACACACACACATACACGCACGCACGCACATGGCCCATTTTGTACCGACTTCACAGCATTTTTCTGTTGGCGTAAAGACAACGCAAATCCAACACGGCAGATTCAGCGCAAAATCATCCGTGTCAGTGTCTGTATCTGTTGGGTACGTCGCAGGATCCAGGTATGTGGCATAAATGCTACGGTGGGGGCTGCACAGCGGTCTAGCGGTCCTGGCTTGCCGCAGTGAGAGTTCGAGAACTGTTCACATCGTCAGCCGTATGAGCCGTGGTGTTGTCGTTATGGCTCCAGTCCACGCGGCCTTTCGCACAAATTATGAGTTTGTGTATTGATTTGTGCGACATTGCGGGATCTTAAAGCATCTGTTGTTCCTTGCGCAGCTGTCAATTGCGTTGATTGCGTTGTGGCTGGGGTATTTCTTGCACGTACTAAGCCGCCTGGTTTCGAAGGAGTTAGATGTTCGCTGGTATGGACGGCACCAGCCTCTCAACCACCGCGCGCGCGCGCGCGCGTGTGTGTGTGTGTGTGTGTGTGTGTGTGTGTGTGTGTGTGTGTGTGTGTGTGTGTGTGTGTGTGTGTGTGTGTGTGTGTGTGTGTGAACAGGCACTGTCCTTCTGCAGCGCAATCTCAGGTCCATAGGTTATGAACACATAGCTCGATGTGGTTCCACAAGATCTCACTGTCCTCAATCCAGGTCGAGGCTGGTCGTCCTCTTTTGTCTTTTTGTTTGTCTTCCTCGGGGCTTCCAGTGCCGGAGAGTATGACCACACTTCAAGCCTTGCTTTCCGGCACCCTTCATGTCGTAAACCGGTGCTTGGAGTTTAACTTGGAGCATCACGGAGCTGTATTGATGTGCGATGCTGGCCTGATCCCTACACAGGATGTGTTCTGCCCGTCTACACTCGTTACCAGTTCTTTGATGGTGTTAGCAGGGCCATTTTAGTAACGATTTATTGATTTGGAGAGAAACAAAAATGTGTGGAAGATTTAGTGTTCTATTAAGTTATGGGGCTCGGGCCGGCAAACAAGTCACAACTGAGAAAGCGTCGAGCCATAAGAAAGACGTTAAAAAAGAAAAGAAAAAAGAAAGAAAAAAAGAACCTGAAGCGAGTCGAAATAATCGATCCCGAGTCCACCTGCTTACTACCGGCCGGCCGGCACCAGCCCCTTAACCACCTTGTACAAGAACGTCAGGCGGAGCTGCAGCCATCCAGAAGGTAGACCGAGTTTGTTGAGGAGTTTCCGAACGCTTCCAGTGGTGTTGGACCTGTAGTCACCAGCAGTGAATCTTGCTGCGTTTCTGTGGATCCTGTCTAGGCTGTCGATTTCCTTCCTGAGGTAGGCATAGTCCCGGACAATTGAGGCGTATTCAAGGAGAGGATGGACTAGTGTATAGTTTTGTTTGCAGTGGGAGGGACGGTGACAGAGGCTTATCGGATGAATCCGAGGGTGCTGTTGGACTTCTTGGAAGTGTTGGAGATGTGGGGGCTCCACTTGAGATCTTCAGAGAGGAGAATATCAAGGTAGGGGCAGTTGATGTGAACAGCTTGCCAAGTCACGGTCCTCATCGTCTTCCGCCAACTCAACATCACCAACTCAGATTTTTGGACCTGAATACTGCTGTACTTAACTGCCACTGTCTTTTCCCGTCTCGCCTTCGCCGCGTTGAACGTTTCACGTGATCGTTTTTTGACCAGTGCGAACGATGTTCCTGCATTGGTGGCGGGAAAGCTTGACCTTGTCTTGTAAACCTTGGTGCATAAACAATCTGAATCTGACAGGCAGCCGCTTCGGCGATGTTTCCAAAGGGGAACTAGTATGAAACTCTTTGAGGGCGTCCGTTTTAGTAACATAAAATCTGAGTTTTGAGTCATGGTAGGTGCGAGTTAGCACTGTACGTATCTCCCTCTTCTCGGGTACTGCAATCAACTCCTGAGATGGAAAGGCGGCTAGCGATCCATCAGCTGAGTGGGCGGACTGGATGGGTGGGTTGACAGAGAGACTGAAACGAAACGGATGGGGATATTCGGATACTGCATACATACATACGTTTAGACTAAAACCAAATCTGACCGACTGATAGACTGAATAATTCCCTTACAGACTGACTGTGTTTGGCTTAGTGGATGAGTGACAGTGATATTATTACTTGTTTACTGTGTAGATTCTCACTTACATAACCTCGCTTTTTGTGTGTGTACAGGAGGCGCAGCCGGAGTCTCAGATGTTCTCTGATTAATGCTGGCTGACTAAACAGGACCCATAGATATACACTATCCACAATGGACACTTCAACCGGGCTGCGAGAGTGTGGCACCACCAGTCATGTGACAAGCTGTTCGGAAAGCGGACTGGACGGAAGTCGTACACTCCATGGAGCTCTGTCACTTCAGTGAGTAAACAAGACCCATAGTGCACCATCCATCATGGCCACTCCAGCCAAACAGTCACGGAAAGACACCATCTGTCAGATGACTGAAGCTGTGCAGCGAAAGGACTGGATGGAAGTTGTACGTTTGATGAAACGCGATCACCAGAGAGAACTTTCTCAGCAGCTGAGAAGGTGGGCCGTGGATGAAACCAGTAAACTGTGTGATGACCCAGTTTGTTTGAGACTCTTGGTGACACACTGTGACGATGACGTGAGGGATATTATTACAAACAATATGGTAACACGAGGTAGGTGGTCAGTGGTTGGTGAAGCGTTACGGAGGGGTGTCAGTGATTCACAATGCAGACGGGTGATTGACGAGGCATGTAGACATGCATCTGACGACGAATTCACCGACTACATACTACCTCACTGTGCTGACAATCAGCTGGACTCTGTACTGACATCACTGGTGGAGCGAGGTATGTGGAGTGCTGTGGGGATGGTGTTGGAGAAAAGTGTCAGTTACCCACAGCATGGATGTGCGAATGACGAGGCATCTGGGCAGGACATCACATTCAGCATGCTACGTCGTCGTCCTGACAGTCAGCGGGACTCTGTGCTGACGAAGCTGGTAGAGAAAGGTCTGTGGAGTTCTGTAGGGACTGTGCTACAGCGAGGTGTCAGTGACTCACAGCACAGATGGGCGATTGACGAGGCATGTAAACGGGCATCAGATGAGAAAATCACAGCCTACATACTACCTCACTGCGCTGACAATCAGCTGGACTCGGTGCTGACAAGTCTGGTAGAGCGAGGTCTGTGGAATACTGTGGGGAGGGTGTTAGACCGAGGTGTCAGTGACACACAACACAGACGGGCTATTGACGAGGCATGTGAACAAGCGTCTGAGAAAGAAATCATAGACTGCATACTACGTCACTGCTTTGGCGATCAGCTAGACTCTGTGCTGACATCACTGGTAAAGCGAGGTCTGTGGAAATCTGTTTGGACAGCGTTACAGCGAGGTGTCAGTGACTCCAAACGCATATGGGCGATTGACGAGGCATGCAAGCATGCATTAGATACTGAAATCGTAGACTACATATATATACTACGTGACTGCGCTTACAATCAGCTAGACTCTATGCTGACACCACTGATGCAGCGAGGTCGGTGGGAACTTGTAAGGAGGTTGTTAGAGTCAGGTGTAAGTGTCAGTGACTCGCAGTACAGATGGGTGATTAGCTTGGCGAGTAAGCATGCATCAGATGAGAACATCGTACACTACATACTGCCTCACTGCCCTGACAATCAGCTGGACTCTGTGCTGAGACAACTGGTGAAGGGAGGTCTGTGGAGTTCTGTGAGCAGGGTGTTAGAGCGAGGTGTCAGTGACTCACAACACAGATGGGCGATTGGCGAGGCCTGCAAACGAGGAGATAATGCGGATGTTAAATTGTGCATACAGCCATTCCTCACAGGGAATGGACTACCCCAGTTTATTTATGATGGTGCTAACTACTTGCTGACACAACTGATAAAACGAGATATGTGGGAACACGCAGAAATGTTGTTGTTTGAGATTGTCTGTGAAACACTGTACCGGTGGGCCGTTGTTGAGGACAACACAGAGCCTGACGATGCGGCGTTTTGGAACATGGTCAGGAATCCTTGGTATGGCGTGAGGAATCTCTGTGAACTGTGTCAGACTGCACGACGTCGTGAATTTCGTAGGTTAAAATTGTCGCAACGTCTTGATGAGTTGTCTTATGAACTGTGTGAGGTACTCACTGGCTCACTTTTGGAGAGTGTGTTTGAAGCATGGTGCACTACACAGGCACTGAAAAAAGAGTACAAATCAGCTACTGATCCATCCGAATTAATTGAGAAATTACACAGCAAAATCAATCGTCATATCCGCAATTCCACACCACATTCAGACAACAAAGGTTCTGTCATACGCAAACTAATACACCCGCTTTATGCGAAGTTCAGTGAAACAACTAAGTACGGCGATAGAAAACACCCCTTTTTTGCGGTGCATTTCATTAAGTCTCTCATTAAACACACTTACACACGAAGAACGTGCACAGCAAGCACTGAAGACATCCTGGTGATTCTGGCCACCGTCCCTGTTGTTCCTGACGTACAAAGCGTGGCCCTCAGAGTCCTGCTACGTCACAAGAGGTGGGACGTCATCAGTCACGCCTGCCTGTCTCACGTGTGGGAGCAAGTTCGGCGGCAGTTGATCCAGGCAGCTGTGGAGCAGAGAGAGTGGAGCGCCGTCAAGCGGTGGGCGGACCACTCTCTGTATGACGACCAGCGTGGCTGGGCACTGGAAGAGGCGTTCCAAGAGAAGCAGTGGGACGTCTTCCTGCTGCTGGCTGACTACGGACTGGTGGAGAGCGAGCTGATGTGTGTGCACTACCGGCTGGCCAAACACGCGGACTGGGACACAGTTCTTCAGCTGTTTGAGCGGGGAGGTGACATCACCGATGTCAAAGAGTTATTGACTGGACCTAAATCACGAAAAGCAGCATACGACAAGAACGATGCTTTGAAGCGTCAACAAAGAACTTCTGAGCTTGGAGTACTTGAAAGTGATTTGAATGCCAGAAGAACGGCCCTGAAGACACTGAAGAGAGCAGCAAATCAAGGTGACTGGAGTGTTGTTCTGTTCAGTCTCCAACGAAGGCCAGTCGTACATCACGTCCACCTGGCTCTGAAGGCAGCAGTGGCCAATGGCGTCTGGCACGTGGTGAGGCAGCTGATAAAACTTGGGATAGACGCTGCCCAGCGAGACTCGCTGTTCACCAGAATGGTTAAACAACGGCAGTGGGGGGTTTGCATGGTGCTGTTAGAGCAGGGTGTGAGCGTAGAGCTGTGTCTGACTGCTCTGCCAGAGCTGATGGACATGGACCAGTGGACGCTGGTGGCCAGGGTGATGATGTACGACGTGGACGATGCCGTGAGACGACAGGTGATGCAGCGTGCCATGGAGAGGAAGCAGGGGACTGTAGTGTGGCAATGCATCATCACCATGCACGGCGACCGGCTGTCTGTGGAAGAACGGAAGGAATTATTCCAGGAGGCATTGAGCCGTCAAGTCTTGCAGGCGATCAAACCTCTGATAGAAATAAAGGACGCCACCGGAATCCAACACCGTGACACCGTTCTGCCCGAAGCCGCTGAGCAGCACCAGTGGGATGTGGTGGACCACTGCCAACTTCACCACGCTGACATCGACATGAAGGACGCTGAGGGCCACACACCGATGCACAGAGCGGCCCAAAAGGAAGACTGGGAGGCAGTGAAGGCGTTAACAAAGAGAGGTGCTGACCCTTCTCTGCTGGACCGTTGGGGTACGTCTGTGCTTCACATGGCGATAAGAGCAGAACAGTGGGACACTGTGAAGTTGCTGATTCAGTACCATGGTGACATCCATCAACTGGATACCCGTTACAGTGAAACGCCGCTCCAGATGTTGATTACCACATGCCAGGGGGGGATCATCGAGCACACGTTGATGTGGTGTCCTGACCAGTGGAAGGGAGTGAATGGAGGAGGGGAGACAGCTCTGCACGCGGTGTGTTTGTCTGGCTGTCCCAGCGCCTTGTACTACCTGGTGGCCAGGGGAGTTAACCCTCAAGCTGTGACGAAGCAAGGACACTCTGCATTGACATACGCAGTGCTGTGCAAAGAGTGTCCACAGAAGATGGTGGCAGAGTGCATCAAGCTGGGCTTCTGTGCGTACCACCCACACATCACTGAGACTGCGAAATCCCTGGCACAAAGAATGAGAAATTATTTTCTTGGAACCAGGACGCATGACGATTATACAAGACGGTTATACTCAGTGAAAATGGCTGTGTGGTGTGGCTTACCCGCTGTGGCGCGGATGCTGTATGAATCAGGGTTGTGTTCCTACACAGACTTGTTCAAGCTGCGCCCATTCCTGACAGACATGTCTTCTGGGACTCGGAGTACATATTATACAAACCAAACTTTCTTCATCAAGGATGTATTTGTTCTCGGACATAACTATAGCAGGCAGAAGTATTGCTCTGGGGAAGGAACCACCGCGGCAGTAAAAGCGGCAGCTGATTACCTGATGAAGGTGTGCAGCACACCTCGCAGCCTGAAGTCCTCGTGCCGCCTGGTGATCTCACGCTGCGTCACTGTCCGCCGTCAGCGTCACCGAGACGCCACGTATGCACAGCTCCCTCTGACAGAGAAGATGAGGAACTACGTGATGTTCTCGGACCTCACTGACCCAGACTATGGTCAGCATGAAACTGAAGGTGACGAAGAGAAAGACTAGATGACAGTTGTGACCATGATTATTTCTAGGGTTTCGTTTGGGTGATGCATTGCGGTGGTAACAATACCTTCCACAATGAACTGCAGTATATTCACGGAGATTATGGCACACCCAAATATCATTTGAAAAAATGAGTCACAGAGTTTGTAACAAGGCTGCCTCTGTGGCAGGAGATGAGGAAGTACATGATGTTATCTGATCTCACTGACCCAGACTATGGTCAGCATGATACTGACCCAGACTATGGTCAGCATGATACTGACCCAGACTATGGTCAGCATGATACTGACCCAGACTATGGTCAACATGAAACTGACCCAGACTATGATCAACATGAAACTGAGATAGACGAAGAGAAAGACTAGATGACAGTAGTGAATAGGATTATTTCTGAAAGGTTTCTTTCAGATGATGCGTCGCTCTGGTAATCTTTCATTCTCTAATGATGATTGAGTATGATAATCATTACTGATGCTGATTGAACTTTGGGGATGAGAATTGTAGTGAGATATCTGACAAAGTCGTATTGAGAGTGAGAGCAAACAGGAAATAATTTAAGAAAACTGATGCAGAGAGAGAGAGAGAGGGAGGGAAGAAACTTGTTTAATGACAGTCACCCTGTGTAAATGGGAAAATGGATGACTGTGTGATGACAGAGAGTGACACTTTGTGAATGGAAAGATGAAGGACTGTGATGACAGAGTGTGACATTGTGTGAATTGGAATATATATATGTGATGAAAGAGAGTTAAACGGTGTGAATGGGAAGATGAAGGACTGTGTGATGACAGAGTGAAACAGTGTGAATGAGAAGATGACTGTGTGACAACAGAGAGTGACACTGTGTGAATGGATTTTTTAAATATTCAAGACTGTGTGATGGCAGAGAGTGAAACGGTGTGAATGGGAAGCTGAAGGATTGTGTGATCACAGAGAGTGACACTGTGTAGATGGGAAGGTAAAGGACTGTGTGACAGAGAGTGACACTGTGCGGATGGGAAAATAAAGGACTGTGTGACAGAGAATGACACTGTGTGGATGGGAAGATGAAGGACTGTGTGATGACAGAGAGACCAGAGTGACGCTGTGTGAATAGGAGCTCTGAGATTCGAAGGAGCAGTTTTGTTTGTGTTTTGTACGTAGCATCTAACAATGCAGATGTTGTGAACTGGCTAGGTTTGCATGAAGTTACATACTGTCTGAAAGCTTATGAGTGAGTGTAATAATAACAATAATGGAAATTTATCTGAACATGGTTAGTTAGTTTTGTCTTTTCAAACATGATAATGATACACAACTGACAAAAAGCATTAAATATGGATGTAATTGACCTTAATTGTGTTTTAATGAAATTAATGTTTGAAACTGGTGTGTAAATGAATGTACTTTATTTTCGCTTTTGCGATGTACAAAATGTTTGAAAATTGAACATATAAAGGAACATAATTTTTGCGACTTGAAACATTATGTCAGACAGTTGGGGCTGGTAGCATCAATGTGTAGTGTCTGACAGCTGCTGCTGTAAATAGTTTTGTGTTTTGAATCATGTCTGACATCTGG
>OY757551.1:16969945-16987445 GCA_963584105.1 Alviniconcha strummeri
TTATTGAACCGTGCTTCAGCATTGGTCTCAGCTTGTCCCTAATATGTCAGCCGACATCCGAGGACATTAAGTATCACATCATCATCATCATCATCATCATCATCATCATCATCATCATCATCATTAAAAAGAGACACAAGTTACAGGCTGTACAATGACCAAAAGTACGGAAGGTCAAAAGAGACAGAGGTTACAGACTATACAGTGACAAGAAGTACGGATGGTCAAGAGACACAAGTTACAGGCTACACATGACCAGAAGTACAGAAAGTCAAAAGAGACACAGGTTACAGACTATACAATGACAAGAAGTACGGGAGGTCAAAAGAAACACAGGTTACAGACTACACAATGATAAGAAGTACGGATGGTCAAAAGAGACACAAGTTACAGGCTACACAATGACCAGAAGCAGAGGAGGCAAACGGTATGACACATTGTGTTCACCGCTGTTGAAAGCAAAAGCGTACTAGGCCTGTGTCAAGTCGTGATATATCTTCCCGGTTGTAAATAGTGAAACGGCTGAACAATCGCCCCCTCCACCCCCCCCCCCCCCCCCCCCCCCACGAATTGAAGCGGAGCGAAAGTGGATGTCTTCCAGCCGAGCTGAAAACGGCCTGTATAACACGTTTCGCCACCCCTACCCCAGCCGAGCTGTAAAAAGTCTGTATAAAACGTTTTGCCACCCCTACTCCAGCCGAGCTGAAAACGGTCCGTATAACACGTTTCACCACCTCTACCCCAGCGGACCTGAAAAAGGTCTGTATAACAGGTTTTGCCACCCCTACCCAAGCCGAGCTGAAAACAGTCTGTATAACACGTTTCGCCACCCCTACCCAAGCCGAGCTGAAAACAGTCTGTATAACACGTTTCGCCACCCCTACCCAAGCCGAGCTGAAAACAGTCTGTATAACACGTTTCGCCACCCCTACCCAAGCCGAGCTGAAAACAGTCTGTATAACACGTTTCGCCACCCCTACCCAAGCCGAGCTGAAAACAGTCTGTATAACACGTTTCGCCACCCCTACCCAAGCCGAGCTGAAAACAGTCTGTATAACACGTTTCGCCACCCCTACCCAAGCCGAGCTGAAAACAGTCTGTATAACACGTTTCGCCACCCCTACCCAAGCCGAGCAGAAAACGATCTGTACGTATGACATGTTTCGCCACCCCTACCCAAGCCGAGCTGAAAACAGTCTGTATAACACGTTTCGCCACCACTACCGAAGCCGAGCTGAAAACAGTCTGTATAACACGTTTCGCCACCCCTACCCAAGCCGAGCTGAAAACAGTCTGTATAACACGTTTCGCCACCCCTACCCAAGCCGAGCAGAAAACGATCTGTACGTATGACATGTTTCGCCACCCCTACCCAAGCCGAGCTGAAAACAGTCTGTATAACACGTTTCGCCACCCCTACCCAAGCCGAGCAGAAAACGATCTGTACGTATGACATGTTTCGCCACCCCGACCCCAGTCGAACAGAAAAGTCACACAGTTTGAGCAGAATGGAAATCCATGTTCTTTTTAACCGATAGAAAATTCACCCGTAAACCTACTGAAAGGGTCGGCAAGTATGCCTGACTACTCTACACCACTTCAGTTAATGTTAAACGGAGCCACCCGAATTGCCGTCCAACTGGTCCTACTGTACTTCGTTACAGCACAAAAACACTCCTCCTTCAAATAATGTTGTCGTAGCTGCTCCTTTGAGACACGGGTGTGACAAGCAGACCCCCCCCTCCCCACCCCCCTTTGTGTAGTCTTGGTGTCTCGCGAAAGGCTGTTTGTAACTGATACGAGACATTGCACAGGTCCGAGATCGGCGCGAGCAAAATTCAGTGCTGTGTACCCTGCCGAAGGAAAACGATTGACCTAACTACCTGTTCGTCACAGTGTCTGGTTTTGAACACCTCAGAGACGTGCACCGTCTGCAGTGTGTACAGACCTAGTCCTGAGCCTTTTCGCTCCTGCTGATGCAGCACGTGTTGATCAGTCTATGCAGCTTGCCTTGCTGTCACTCTCTCTCTCTCTGACACACACACACACACACGCACTGACGCGCGCGCGCGCGCATACACACACACACACACACGCACACACACACACACACACACACACACACACACACACACACACACACACACACACACACAAACTTAGGCCTACAGACCTCAGAACTTAACTGTGTAAAAATAATTATGTAGACCTGTGTTTTGTCAGGAAAGAGCGTCTGGTAAAGGTCATGCACAGTGCGTGTCATTGTGGGAATTCCCGGTTTTACGTCAACTGGGACACGTACACCCGCACGCCACCTAGCTTCACCTTGCATAATGTTACGCAAACAGAAAGTCGTGGTTGTTGGCCGAGTGGTTAGGCCGGCCGGTAGTCTGCTGGTGGACTCTGGATCGATTGTTTCGACTCGCTTTTTTTACACGTCTTCAAAGGATGTGGTTTCGTATGGCCCGACGCTTTCTCGGTTGTTGTTGTTGATCGCTTTTATATAGTTGTGACTTTGCCGGCCCGGGCCCCATAGCTTAATGGAACACTAAATGGCCCACACATCTTTGTCTATCTCCAAACCAATAAAACGTTACTGAAAATGGTCCGGCTGACACCATCTAGGAACGATGAAATGACAGGAACTCGAATAAAAATATTTTTTACTAGACATTCAAGTTGTGAAGAGCTCAGAAGCTGCGTGAAAGCAGAAGTGGACGTCCTGAGCTCCCATCCCTAATAAGCCCACGGTTTCTGTGGACCTAAAGCAACACTTCAACATGCAAGTTGTGAAATTATCAACAGGAGAAACAGTCTAATCAGATTCCTACCAGCAAACTCCACTTTTCTCTCTCTCTTTTTTAACGTATCCGAGACGGTGGCAAAAAACGACCGTAAATCAAAACGAGTTTTAGTTATAAATACATTGTAGCGCTAGGCTTAACGGCTTAACTCTCCTCTCCCGCCCCTGCTGGGATTCCGTTCGATTCCGTTCGAGTGCGTATCACGGCTCAGTGGTGTGGGACGTGAAACTGACTGAACCACAACAGCCAGGCCTCTGACGACACCACCTGCTCCTTTTCTTCAGTTCATTTCAGCGGAGTCTCTCGAGGTAGCCAATGGCAACCAACAACGCACAGCTACTGGACAGCCCGGATTTCACAGCGCGTCCATCGTGGAAGGTGAGTGCCGACAGTATCCAGTTTTAATCGTGGGTTGGATGGCCTCATATGCACTGACTTGTGTCCAGTAAACTGAAATTTTGATATTGGTGAACAGTAGTCTTGAGCTGTGAAAACAACAGTTTCAAATAATGCACTTGTCAATAGCACTCTCATGTATTTGTAGGTCTTTAATGTAATTTATGTAAACTGGTTTGCACCGATCGCGCGATTTCGGGTGGACCTCACTGGTGTATGAACTAATAGGCCGAGATATAACTTGACCTACCGTGCACCGCCCCCCTCCCTCCCGGCCCCTAGAGGTAACGACCTATCGTGCACCCCCCCCCCCCCCGCCCCCCGCCGCCCCCTCTCTCCCAGTACTCGGCAAAATTAGTTCCTTGGAGTGCACCAAACAAGTTACAACTTGCTCCGAAAGAATACGTTGGGATGCACCAGAGTTACAGCCCTTGACGTAATGGTAATTTCTTTGACACCGACTGTATACGCCAAACACAGTTGAAAAACATCCGATTTAATGACCGAAAAATCGTTCTTGTTCTTGTTGATCATAATGATTAAAATCACTATTGAATGTGTGTTTAAATGCATTCTGCGCTGTCTAGACAAACAGAATAGAAATATAGTGAGGCACTGGCCCACAGTGATGGTTTAGCTAAGCATATATACAGTAGACTTCTAATGTGAATATTCTTAAAATCAAGAAAATATGTCCTTTCTTTTTCTGTCAAAAGTTCTGCATCATATTTTACTTTGATTCCTTACTTCAGAAAGTCACAGTAGGGTCTGTGAGTTATTCTCAGCCTACGTTTGTGATGCAGTGATGTGTCTGGTTGTCACTGAACTTTGATGGAATTATTCCACAATGGAGATTATTCTATTTCAGACTAAAAGAACATTAGGACCATGATAGTTTGAAACAATAAAATCATGTTACAATGGATTAAGACACGAATTCTTATATTCTTGGAGGGGAGGGGGGGGGGGGGGACGTAAATCCAGTACCGTGACAATCACACACCCAAAACAAACAAAAAAAGAGAATAATCCAAAGACCATACTGTGACATTCTGAAGTAAGGAATCAATGAAAAGTATGATGCAGAACTTTTGACAGAAAAAGAAAGGACAGATTTTCTTCATTTTCCACATTAGAAGTATACTATGCCTATTTAAAGCATCACTGTGATGGCTCACAGCCTCATCATATTTCGACACCAACTAAATAACCATATTTCAATTCTGTTTGTTTTAGATAGCACAGAAGGCACCTAGACATCCATTCATTACTGATTTTTAATCATTATGATCAATAATAAATCTTCTTCTTTTTAAATAAAAAAAAATCTTGGTAATTTAAATCAGGTGTTTTTCAACCGCGCTTTTGCATCTACAGTTGGTGTGAATGACGGTACCCTTACGTCAAGGGCTGTAACTCTGGCGCATCCCAACGGATTCTTTGGGAACAAGTTGTAAGGTGTTTGCACACTGGCAGGAACACTTTAAGGCTAGTTTAGGCGAGTATTGGGGGTGTTGGTGAGGGGTCAAGTTACCTCTCGGGCTATAATTATGGTCATACGGGTAGTGGGTAGTTTGACAGAAGTATGAAGTATGACAAGTAAACCGTGATTAGGCCCTTTTTTCCCCTTCTTCTTCTTCCTTTTTTAAGTAGCTGGAATCTAAGCGTTACGTTTGTGATAAGTTGATAAGGTGGTGTCTGAATCCATTCATTAGAAATATTAATTATGCCAGTTAATGACAGTATGCAATGTATATATATATATTGCGCTGCACAGCCGGTTTGGAGTGTGCTCCAATCCGACTGTGTTATGGCGGACCAGCCCCAAAAGTTTTCAACATGGGTCACATATGTGATCAGACTGTCCAAGGCTTATAAAACTTCAAGTAATGTACTAAAAGGGATTGCTAAATTAACTTAAGTAAAGAGAAATATAAGTAACATGTAGCTTTGCAGGAAACAGTTAATAAACTGTCACGTCTTGTGGCCTAGAGCAGCAACTTTAATATGTCTTGTCAATACTGTTTGAATGTGAGGAATCTGCATGCTTGCGGAACACTTGCTGACATAAAGGTTCTTGTGACAACTGAGGGATTTATGTCAGAAGTGAGAAGTCGGTCTGCGCCCGCGCGGCAGATGAGCGGGTTGCCAACAGCAGCTGGAACTGATACACGTAACTCATTAATATTCATAAAGTCAAAGACCCGTCTCAGACTGACCAGTCTGCATCTATTACAGCTAGCGTGCCCACGCTCGCGTCATCACTGCGTTCAAGATTCTGACGGGAACAGCACCAAATGTTTTCAGTCCCAACACACCCACCCAAGTACGGCTCAAGTCTTGTCCAGGGGTGAGTCAACACCACACGTTTCAGCCTTGGTGCAGTGCACTCTGAAAATGGCTTTGAAACCTGAAGGTTACATTACTTTGTTAATGTGATCTCCTCATCCATACACCAGGCTGAATCATCCATATAACCTAGTCTGCACTGGAAAAATCCTACTTCCCCTTCTCCTCACGAGGTTTGGGTTGGAGTAGCCGGCAGCTCAGGTTCCTGGGTTACCAAGCCTGACATTGAGCAGTGTCAGTGATTACTCGGCAACATCTGCTTGTTTGTAACTTCGTAGCTATGTCCTAAATTCATATCCATGTCACGTTGTCTAATTTCTTCACCTTGTTCTATACCAGTGGGCTGCTGCTTAACTTCATATTCATGTCATGTTGTCCATTCTTGGCGTTTACCAGCCCCAAATGTTTTCAACGAGGGTCACATATGTGATCAAATTGTCCAAGGCTTATAAAGCTTCAAGTAATGTACTAAAAGGGATTGTTAAATTAACTTAAGTAAAGAGAAATATAAGTAACATGTAGCTTTGCAGGAAACAGTTAATAAACTGTCACATCTTGTGGCCTAGAGCAGCAACTTTAATGTCTTGTCAGTACTGTTTGAATGTGCGGAATCTCTCTATATAATCATACGTAAAAGCGTGAGTGCTTGTGGGGCTATTCCCGGATTACAGCCTTAATGGCATCGCCTGAGCCATAAACCTGACCTCATCCTTAATCATCACCCTTTCTCTACAGTTTGTTCTCTGGACACAGTCTTTGTGACTTTGTTCCCCACAACTGTTGAAAGAGTAAGTTGCAGAGTACACAATGAGTTGCTTTGCATTGGCTGGCTCCACCACCACCTTGATATCTGTTGTTCTGGTGGAAGCCTTCTTGCTTGCTTTTGCAGGTAGGAGCACTTGGGATGAACATAATATAGACGTCCCTAATAAACTATGTGGTTTCTGTGGACGTTAAGCCTGCCTATAAATAGCGGGCCGGAAAAATTGAAACAGAGTTCAGGGGCTATGTGAGAGTCGAGGTGGCCGTCCTGGGTTTTCCGTCCTAACGAGCCTCATGGTTTCTATGGACGTAAAGCAATATTGAACCATGATTCGGCATTGGTCACAGTTTGTCCCTAATACGTCAACCGACATCCGAGGACAGAAAGCTCTACATCATCATCATCATCATCAAATTCTCTTCAAAGTATGACACGGTCACATCGCTGCTGGTTCACTACAAACATCTGGAATATGCTTGAATATGACACTTGGCACAGACATAAAATTCACTCTCAGCTTTCTATCTGCTAAAGCATTGTAGAAAGTTGATGAAAGTAAATGTTGTCTTATTTCAAGCCTCAAAAGCTTTGAAGCGAGGAGAGTTTGAATACAAATTATCTAGTGACGTGGACAGTGCTGTGCTTTCAGTTTCACACACATCGGTCACTTCAACATTCCGAGGCCAGCCGTTACTTTCAAACAGTTGCTGAACTGCGTCTTTCTGTGCACGATTTATGCCCCTCAAAGCCCCGCCCCTTTGCCCAAATTAAAATTGACGCGTGTGCGCATGCGCGAATTTTCACAGCCCGAAGGTCCTTTGGGAACCGAGGCTTTAACCACAACCCAGTAATACTCGGATGTTAAAGCCCAACTCCAGCTGCGACCTGTTTATCAAAAACAAGGGACTTAGCCTAAACTTGGCCGACATTTTCTGCGTGCTAGATTTTCGTCAGTGCCAAATTGCCGAGTGCCAGTTTCCAGACTTTTTTTTCTCCCGTTTGCTGATCTTTCCTCCTTGACAAATTACCATGTGTGAGTGTGCGTGTTACCATGTACGAGTCAGAGAGGAGGGGGGGCGGGGGGGGGGGAGGATATTAACACTCTCTTCCTCCCTTACTCCATCCTGCCTTCCTGCCTGACGCTGCCAACCGTCATTAGAAACGTTTTGTTCCAAAATAAAACATGCGTTAAAAAAACAAATAAACAAACAACAGCAACAACAAGCAAAAAAACTTGTACCTTGCAACATCGTCAGGTGCAAAGTGGCCCATATCCCAAGACACATCGTCGCATGCAGACACAGTATGATGAATCCGCTTGCATGCAGCTGTGTCCTCATCAGTGATAACAGATGCTACCGTCACGCTCGAGCTGTTTCGGGGACAGTGAGCGCGATGTGTCGGTTGGTGTGGGCCCTCTGTGCACTATCTATTCCCTTCCTTGTACTTTTCCTTGTCAACTTGAGCGCTGTTTACATTGCGCATTTTGCACTGAATTCGTGTCGTTTTTCTGTTGGCGCAAATCCGGCAAGGCAAATTAGCGCAAAATCGTCTAGTGAACAGTTCGCCAAGTCCTCACTGTCTTCTGCCAACTCCCACCAACCGTCACCAACTCTCGTCAACTCTGATTTTGTGGGAAAGAAGCTGAAACAGAATGACTGCTAGTGTTCTTTTGAACGCTTTTGTGTTTGGGTGTGATTTTTGGAGCTGGGTACAGCTGTACTCACCACCGTCTTTTTTTCCCTTTGCTAGTGAACACCTAGCATAATGTGAATGACCATTTTTGACCAATGACAACGATGTTTGTGCACTGGTGGCGGGAAAGCTCAAAAGGCAGCCACTTTGGCAATATTTTTCAAGGTCAAAACACTCAGATGGTGTCTGTTTCAGTGTCTGCTTCAGTAACATCAAAAGGAGTTCCCATGGCAGGTTAATAATATACGTATCTCCTTGACGGGTACTGCAGTCAACAGACGATTTCCGGAAATAACAGGCAAAGATAATTTGACAGTGTTTTCTTACTCCGGGAGAGTGAAGTCCCCTGAATGGAGGCGGCAGCTGAGAAGAGCCGATCTGCGACAGTTTTAGATCTTCAGGCATGGACATATTATACAGGGTTCCAGGCGATATCAAAAGATCAAGAGATCTTAGAGGAGCTGGACCCTCAACTTTGCCCGGAAGAGGTCATGAGTAGGGAGGTGGAGCTGGGCTGAGCAAGTTTGACGTCTTTTTGCTTTGAGTTGTCAGGTTGTTCGTCAACAGCGGTGCAACGGACATGTCTTAGTGACTCTGTCCAGCACAGCAGTTGAAACAGCAATTGCACAGTGCACAAGTCGCTGGGCAATGGCGAGGGGACACCGCCTTAACATTTCCATTGTTCTGGCGGCGGTCAACGGTCTCTCCAGTCTTTTTCGCGCGGTTTCCGCGGTCGAGCCTTTCACTCTCTCGTCCCCTTCCCACTCTGTCCCCGTCCCTAACAGGCCATCTCGCCTCCGTGGACGTTAAGCAACATGAAAGCAAAACCTATTATAATTTATACTAGACTACTAGCTGGGGGAACCTACTATCCGATCTGCATGTTCCCCACGAACAGTGAGCGCTTGATCGGCATTTCTGATGCCTTTTCTGCCTTTGTTTACGGGTATCCGTCATCTTGCCCACATGCTCACTGTACCCCCAACAAAAGCGTGCCTACTCTGCGCTACACCCGCAGGCCTGGACCTATATGTACAGGCCATGCCTGTAGGCACTTACCGAGTGCAGTCCCCTGGATTTCCGAAGATCGTCTATTCCCTCGATTGGACTGGATGGGTGGGTTGATGGATATACTGAAACAAAACGATGGCATAGTCGGATACTGTATACATAAAAAAGACCAAAAATCAGACCAACTGATAGACTGAATAATTCACCTACTGACTGACTCAGACTGGCTTGCTGGATGACTGATATTATTATGCGGTGTTTACTGTGTAGATTCTCACTGACATAACCTCCTCTTGTGTGTGTGTGTCCAGCAGGCGCAGTCAGTCTCAGATCTTCTGTAATGCTGGCTGACTAAACACGACCCATAGATATACACCATCCGCAACGGACACTCCAACCGGGCTGCGAGAGTGTGGCACCACCAGTCATGTGACAAGCTGTTCGGAAAGCGGACTGGACGGAAGTCGTACGCTTGATGAGCACTCTCACCTGAATGAACAAGACCCATAGTGCACCATCCATCATGGCCACTCCAGCTAATCAGTCACGGAAAGACGTCACCTGTCAGATGACTGAAGCTGTACAGCGAAAGGACTGGATGGAAGTCGTACGTTTGATGAAGCGCGACCACCGGAGAGAACTTCCTCAGGAGCTGAGATGGAGGGCCGTGGATGAAACCAGTAAACTGTGTGATGACCCACTTTGTTTGAGACTCTTGGTGACACACTGTGACAGTGACTTGAGGTATATTATTACAAACAATATGGTAACACGAGGTAGGTGGTCAGTGGTTGGTGAAGCGTTACGGAGGGGTGTCAGTGATTCACAATGCAGATGGGCGATTGACGAGGCATGTAGACATGCATCTGACGACGAATTCACCGACTACATACTACCTCATTGCGCTTACAATCAGCTGGACTCTGTACTGACAACACTTGTGGAGCGAGATCTGTGGGGTGCTGTAGAGATGGTGTTGGAAAAAAGTGTCAGTTACCCACAGCATGGATGTGTGAATGACGAGGCATCTGGGCAGGACATCGCATTCAGCATGCTACGTCGTCGTCCTGACAGTCAGCTGGACTCTGTGCTGACGAAGCTGGTAGAGAGAGGTCTGTGGAGTTCTGTAGGGACTGTGTTACAGCGAGGTGTCAGTGACTCACAGCACAGATGGGCGATTGACGAGGCATGTAAACAGGCATTAGGCGAGGAAATCACAGCTTACATACTACTTCACTGCGCTGACGATCAGCTGGACTCCGTGCTGACAATACTGGTAGAGAGAAGTCTGTGGAATTCTGTTGGGAGGGTGTTAGACCGAGGTGTCAGTGACACACAACACAGATGGGCTATTGATGAAGCATGTAAACAAGCGCCTGAGAAAGAAATCATAGACTGCATATTACCTCACTGCACTGGCCACCAGCTAGACTCAGTGCTGACATCACTGGTAAAGCGAGGTCTGTGGAAATCTGTTTGGACAGCGTTACAGCGAGGTGTCAGTGACTCCAAACGCAACTGGGCGATTGACGAGGCGTGCAAACGTGCACCAGATAGCGATCTTGAAGACAACATACTACTTCACTGCGCTAACAACCAGCTGGACTCCGTGCTGACATCACTGATGCAACGAGATCGGTGGGAAGTTGTGAAAACTCTGTTACAGTTAGGTGTGAGTGACTCGCAACACAGATGGGTGATTAGCGAGGCATGTAAACGTGCATCAGTTGATAAAATCAGACATAAAATACTGCCTCTCTGCGGTGACAATCAGCTGGACCCTGTACTGAAACAACTGGTGGAGCGAAGACTGTGGAGTGCGGTGAGGATGGTGTTGGAGCATGGTGCAAGTGACTCGCAACACAGATGGGTGATTGGCGAGGCCTGCAAGAGAGGAAATAATTCGGATGTTAAATTGTGCATACAGCCATACATCACACAGGACAGCCTGCCGCAGTTTATTTATGATGGTGCTAACTACTTCCTGACAAAACTGATAATACGAGGTATTTGGGAAGATGCAGCAACGTTGTTGTGTGGAGTTGTCAGTGAAACACTGTACCGGTGGGCCGTTGTTGAGGACAACACAGAGCCTGACGATGCGGCGTTTTGGAACATGGTCAGGAATCCTTGGTATGGCGTGAGGGATCTCTGTAAAATGTGTCAGATTGTACGGTGTCTTGAACTTCGTTGGTTGAACCCGTCGCAGCGTCTTGATGGGTTGCCTGATGAACTGTGTGAGGTACTCACCTACTCAGTTTTGGAGAGTGTGTTTGAAGCATGGTGCACTACACAGGCATTGAAAAAAGAATACAAATCAACTACTGATTCATCCGAATTAATTGAGAAATTACACAGCGAAATCAGCCTTCATACCCACAGTTCCACACCAGGTTCAGACGACACAGACTCCGACATACGCAAATTAGAAACATGTATACACTCGCTTTATGCTGAGTTCAGTGAAACCGTGACTAAGTACGGCGATAGAAAACACCCTTTTTCTGTGGTGCATTTCATTAAGTCTCTCATTAAATATTGCTACACACGAAAGTGGACAGCCAGCACCAAAGGCATCCTGGTGATTCTGGCCACCGTCCCTGTTGTTCCTGACGTACAAAGCGTGGCCCTCAAAGTCCTGCTACGTCATAAGAGGTGGGACGTCATCAGTCACGCCTGCCTGTCTCACGTGTGGGAGCAAGTTCGGCGGCAGTTGTTCCAGGCAGCTGTGGAGCAGAGAGAGTGGAGCGCCGCCAAGCGGTGGGCGGACCACTCGCTGTATGACGACCAGCGTGGCTGGGCACTGGAAGAGGCGTTCCAAGAGAAGCAGTGGGACGTCTTCCTGCTGCTGGCTGACTACGGACTGGTGGAGAGCGAGCTGATGTGTGTGCACTACCGGCTGGCCAAACACGCGGACTGGGACACTGTTCTTCAGCTGTTTGAGCGGGGAGGTGACGTCACCGATGTGAAAGAGTTACTGACTGGAGATAAATCACGAAAAGCAGTATACGACAAGGACGATGCTTTGAAGCGCAAACAGAGAGTTTTTGCGCTTGGAGGACTTGAAAGTGATCTGAATGCCAGAAAAATGGCCATGAAGACACTGAAGAGAGCAGCAAAGCAAGGTGATTGGAATGTTGTTCTGTTCAGTCTCCAACGAAGGCCAGTCGTACATCACATCCACCTGGCTCTGGAGGCAGCAGTGGCCAATGGCGTCTGGCACGTGGTGAGGCAGCTGATAAAACTTGGGATAGACGATGCCCAGCGAGACTCGCTGTTCACCAGAATGGTTAAACAACGGCAGTGGGGGGTTTGTATGGTGCTGTTAGAGCAGGGTGTGAGCGTGGAGCTGTGTCTGACTGCTCTGCCAGAGCTGATGGACATGGACCAGTGGACGCTGGTGGCCAGGGTGATGATGTACGACGTGGACGATGCCGTGAGACGACAGGTGATGCAGCGTGCCATGGAGAGGAAGCAGGGGACTGTAGTGTGGCAATGCGTCATCACCATGCACGGCGACCGGCTGTCTGTGGAAGAACGGAAGGAATTATTCCAGGAGGCATTGAGCCGTCAAGTCTTGCAGGCGACCAAGCCTCTGATAGAAATAAAGGACGCCATCGGAATCCAACACCGTGACACCGTTCTGCCAGAAGCCGCTGAGCAGCACCAGTGGGATGTGGTGGACCACTGCCAACTTCACCACGCTGACATCGACATGAAGGACGCTGAGGGCCACACACCGATGCACAGGGCGGCCCGGAAGGAAGACTGGGAGGCAGTGAAGGCGTTAACAAAGAGAGGTGCTTATCCTTCTCTGTTGCACTGTGGGGGTGAGTCTGTGCTTCACATGGCGATAAGAGCAGAACAGTGGGACACAGTGAAGTTGCTGATTCAGTACCATGGTGACATCCATCAACTGGATACCCGTTACGGGGAAACGCCACTCCAGATGTTGATTACCGCATGCCAGGGGGAGATCATCGAGCAAACGTTGATGTGGTGTCCTGACCAGTGGAAGGGAGTGAATAGAGAAGGGGAGACAGCTCTCCACGCGGTGTGTTTGTCTGGCTGTCCCAGCGCCTTGTACTACCTGGTGGCCAGGGGAGTTAACCCTCAAGCTGTGACGAAGAGAGGACACTCTGCATTGTCATATGCAGTGATGTGCAAAGAGTGTCCACAGAAAATGGTGGCAGAGTGCATCAAACAGGGCTTCTCTGCGTACCACCCACATGCCACTAAGATTGAGAAACCCTCGACCCGAGGAATGAGAAGAATGTTTGATGGAATCGGGACGGATGCTGAACGTGAAACACGGTTATACCCAGTGAAACAGGCCGTGATGTGTGGCTTGCCGGCTGTGGCGCGGATGCTGTATGAATCAGGGTTGTGTTCCTACAAAGATGTGTTCCAGCTGCGCCCATTCCTGACAGACAGGTCTCCTGGGACTGGGAGTACATATTATACAGACGAAATCTTCTTCACCGAGGATCTGTATTTTCCCGAACATGGCTATCGCACAAAAAGGTATTGCTCTGGGAAAGGAGCCACCGCGGCAGTAAAAGCGGCAACTGATTACCTGATGAAGGTGTCCAGCACACCCCGCAGCCTGAAGTCCTCGTGTCGCCTGGTGATCTCACGCTGCGTCACTGTCCGCCGTCAGCGTCACCGAGACGCCACGTATGCACAGCTCCCTCTGACAGAGGAGTTGAGGAACTACGTGATGTTCTCGGACCTCACTGACCCAGACTATGGTCAACATGAAACTGAGGGTGACGAAGAGAAAGACTAGATGACAGTTGTGAATATGATTATTTCTAAAGGGATTCTTTTGGGTGATGCATTGCGCTGGTAACAAGACCTTCCACAATGAACTGCAGTATATTCACGGAGATTATGGTACATCCAAATATCACTTGAAGAAATGAGTCACAGAGTCTGTAACAGAGCTTCCTCTGTGGCAGGAGATGAGGAAGTACGTGGTGTTATCTGATCTCACTGACCCAGACTATGGTCAGCATGATACTGACCCAGACTATGGTCAACATGATACTGACCCAGACTATGGTCAGCATGATACTGAAACAGACGAAAAGAAAGACTAGATGACAGTAGTGAATAGGATTATTTCTAAAAGATTTCTTTCGGATGATGCGTCGCTCTGGTAATCTTTCATTCTCTACTGATGATTAAGTATGATATACTCATTACTGATGCTGATTGAACTTTGGGGATGAGAATGTTAGTGAGTTATCTGACAGAGTCTTATTGAAAGTGAGAGTGAGAGTGAGAGCAAACAGGAAATAATTTAAGAAAACTGATGCACAGAGAGAGAGAGAGAGAGAGAGAGAGAGAGAGAGAGAGAGAGAGAGAGAGAGAGAGAGAGAGAGAGAGAGAGAGAGAGAGAGAAGAAACTTGTTTAATGATAATCACACTGGGTAAATGGGGAAAATGAATGACTGTGTGATGACAGAGAGTGACATTGTGTGAATTGGAATATATATATTTGATGACAGAGAGTGAAACAGTGTGGATGTTATATTATAATTTGATGATAGAGAGTGAAACAGTGTGGATGGGAAGATGAAGGACTGTGTGATGACAGAGTGAAACAGTGTGAATGGAAAGACAAAGGACTGTGTGATGACAGAGAGGCCAGAGTGACGCTGTGTGAATAGGAGCTCTGAGATTCGAAGGAGCAGTTTTGTTTGTTTTGTACGTAGCGTCTAACAATGCAGATGTTGTGAACTGGCTAAGTTTTCATGAAGTCACATAGTGTCTAAAAGCTTATGAGTGAGTGTAATAATAAAAATAATAATGAAAATTTATCTGAACATCATTAGTTAATTTTGTCTTTTCAAACATGATATTGTTGGGGCTGGTAGCATCAATGTGTAGTGTCTGATAGCTGCTGCTGTAGATAGGTTTGTGTTTTGAAACATGTCTGACATCTGGTGATATCACATTATCGGTGAATGTAGTTAACTTTGTGTTTTCAGCCAGTGTCTGACATCGCAAAGTGTAGTTTATCTTTATGTGTTTAAACACAGCGCTTGACAACAGGTGTTATCATTCTTCACTTTATCTGTTTAAACACAGCGCTTGAAAACAGGTGTTATCATTCTTCACTTTGTGTTTAAACACAGTGCTTGACAACAGGTGATATCATTCTTAACTTTATGTGTTTAAATATAACACTTGACAACAGACGTTATTAAAGAATGCAGTTAATTTTCAGTTATATTTTTATGGAATGCATCGTCTCCCCAGCCCACGCTTTCTGATAATAGTTCTGATTTTTGCTGTCGTGTACTTGGTCATTGTGAAGCATGTTGTGCCCATTGCAGTTTAGGCACTACAACCATCTGATTATTATTGTTATTTTGAAATATTTGTTGTTGATTATTATAATCTGAATAATATTAAGATGAATATAAAAAAGAAGGGGGGGGGGGGGGGGGGAAACAGCAGAACCAAACAGCAGAACCTAAAGCAGATAAGTGTGCTATATCTCATTTTTCTTTTTCTAACTGTTGTTTTGCGCATGTTGTGCTTTGTTGTAATAAACAGCATTCTTTGAACCTTTAAAAAAAAGTTTCAATCTAAGATTAATTAAATTATTAGTTATTGTAACATTTACTACATTTACAGTGTCTAAGAACAAAACAACATTGGTTCAGGCATAGTATCTGACAGCTGAATGTTGATAAGTTTGTGTGCTCGAAGAAAAACATTTCAGAACTGGTATGTAGTTAATTTTACTATATTTTGTACCTATAATTTTATATTTACATTGTATGAAGTGAAACGAAAACTGAAGATGATATGTAACACAGTTTTTTGTGTGCTTTGGAGCAGTGTCTGACAACATGTTAGGAATCATGAATGACTGCAGCCAACTTTATCTTAACTATAATGTCTGATGACTGCAAGAGGAACAGTTTGAATAACTGCAGAACGTAACCTTTTGTTTTCAGCCATTGCAACAAAGCTGTAATGTAGTTTAACACCTTTGATAAAACAAACTTTTTTTTATGATAACTATTTATCTCCCAATGAATGTATTAACCATTGTGATTGTAAATGCGGTACCTGATAACTGGTGTTATCAATAAATGTAGTTCACTGCCTTTCTAAGATCAGTGTCTCATGACCGGTGTTATTATTGAATGTAGTTAATTCGCTCACTTTGAGTACAACCATCTTTTGTCCAGCTCAGTGTTTTATCAAATGGATTAGTTTGCTGATTGTTTTGTAAGCATTAGGCTACAGTACCACTGGAAATGTACCCATTGTTGTAGGCATACATAAGAAAATGCTACCTTTTTTCTGCGAGGGTTTATATCTACTCTATAGGGAGTAGTGTGACATGAGCTGATGATAGGTCGGTCTATGTAGTGGTTTGGACATGGAGAGAGGGGGCCACTTTGTACGGAGTAACAGACTAGTATGCTGTGTAAACAAGGGAAGCTACATGATATGACAAATACGGAGTGTTTTTTTCCTCGCCATTGCTTTTTGAGATGACCCTGTGCAGTTGACGGGACTCAAATCCAGTAACTCACTGTTGCTGACTTTTCTGATTATTTCCATTCGTTATTTGTTATGTAGTTTAACACCTTTAATCCCATTCTCTTTTTATTGAAGGGTGAGGAACCGCCATTGTGGATCGGATGTGATAAACGTTTAACCATAGAGCATATTTTACTTACTTGTTCAGATCTTATTGAAATAACACAGAGCCACTTTATAGCTAAATCACTGCACATGTTGTTTCAGGATATTTCATCTGAGAAGATTTTTTTTAACTTTTTGAAATAAATAAATATTTTTTGAAAAATTTAAATTTGAGATCATTTTTAGATATGTTTGTGTTTTCACCTTTTAAGCATGGTTTAAGACATACACATTATTCAAAATTAAATATATGAGATGTGTATTGCCCTGATATAACCGCACCGGTTGACTGGGCGTAAAACACCAATTTACTTACTTACTTACTTCTCTGCTCTTGAGCAGACTGCCTGCGCTCATACCGCATGGAGTTCAGAATGAGTGGGTATCCTTTTATAGCGCGTTTTGTTTTGATATCAACCGACGTGGTGTAGTGACAGCGCTAATTGGTTGTTGCATGGCTGGTGTCACATGAAACTGCAGTGCCGTCTCGACGCAAGTTCTGTGTACACCATACAGCTATGCATCAGTTTACAGTGTCACTTCATTCAAAGCCAAATAGGTAGGATGCGTGTGTGTTTAGCTGTAACCTGCCACCTGCACTTTTGGCAGAATGTCCGGGATCTTAAATGTGCTACTGCAGTAACGGGGTGGGGAGGGGGGAGGGGATACCGAAATAAGAGAAGAGTCAGCACAGAAAGGTGACCCGGGAGAAGAAAAATTTCCTACCCTTCCTGCGGGGTCTCGAACCCGGGACTTTTTGATCAGGAGTCTGGTGCTCTACCACTGAGCTGTCCCCACTCCCACTGCT
>OY757551.1:16992445-17057547 GCA_963584105.1 Alviniconcha strummeri
TGACATTGATCTGTATCATACATCATACATGCGCGCGCACAGACGCACACACACGCATGCATGCACACATGCATGCGCACGCACACACATACAATGACAAGCAGAAACTGGTTGCTGATATTAGTTGGGACAAAAAGAGGAAGGTTTTCAGTTTGGCTTTAAAAGATGACATAGCTGAGCAGCGGCTAAGGTCTTGTGGGAGTGAATTCCAAATGTGGGGCCCAAAGCAAGAGAAGGTGCGAAAGCCAGGAGTCTTGTGTTTGTATAGTTGGATTTCAGCATGTGGGTATGTATATATAATTTTTATATGTATTACGCACATGCTGAAACTCCAACAATACAAGCACAAGACTCATGGCTTTCGCACCTTCTCTTGCTTTGGACATATATATATATATATATATATATATATATATATAGAGAGAGAGAGAGAGAGAGAGAGAGAGAGAGAGAGAGAGAGAGAGAGAGAGAGAGAGAGAGAGAGAGAGAGAGAGAATAAAAAAAGTCCAAGCATGTCTTGGTTTTGGAAACTTTTACTGCAAATATTTTCCCATTTTGGGGCATTTTCAAGGCCTGCCTGGTCGGCTTGACTGATTCCTGCAAAACGCAATTTTGATGATAAAATACGTCATATTTTTACACACGACATACATTCTAGATGACTAGCAAACACACACACACACACACACACACACACACACACACACACACACACACACACACACACACACACACACACACACACACACACCACTCTCTCTCTCTCTCTCTCTCTCTCTCTCTCACACACACACACACACACACACACACACACACACACACACACACACACACACACACATTTAAAACAAACCCCTCTCACCCTCACTCTCCTATATGTATATATGTTACAGGCAATCCGAAAAATGTCAGGCATTTCATGAAGTGGCGAAAAGCTATAGGCAATACACGTAATGCCTACATTTTGTAGGCAATACGTGCATTGCCTGAAATTTACCTCTAGGCATTTCATGTATTGCCTGAGCGTTTCGAAGAGACAGAAGGAAATGTTTCAAATTTCTTTTTATCTTTATTGTGTAACGTCAGTCTCTACTGCGTGAAGAGATCAAATGTCGTCGAGTGATTATGTGGCCACACAGCTGAGAACGCTAGCAGGTTAGGTTATAAACATGTCCGCGTTAATTACTTGCACGTGGCATCTCATGACTATCAGGAAGTGATCCAGCACACTGACACACACACACACACATCCACACACTCACTCACTCACAGAATCGTTCTACTTTTTTCTCGTTAAACTTCCACCTCTCTTTCAACACGAATTCAAGTGGAGAATGAAAGTTCCAAATATTATTGAATCAAAAACGCATGTCATAAACAGACAAAAGATGGGGTTTGAAAGCACAAAGGTTCGAAAAGCCAATATAGCTTAGTAAACTTTATCTGGTTGTCCCATTCCCTGAAAATTAACGTAAACAACAATTAAGTCAGCACAAAACCGTCCATGCGGGTTACGAAAGTCTGAGCTATAAGCCTGTGAAAAGACAGTTCACAACCGGTGTATCATCAAAAACATCGCCTCACTTTATAATTTCTCGGTAGGGTCTTACACTGAATTTATGGAAGAAAACTTTAAGGTATCTCCCAAGTCTGTGGATAGTGGAAGATGGAATACACAAGAGAATTATTTATGGAAAAGTCAAACCAAAGCTCATCGCGGACTATCGCGGAGCTGGCCTTTTCACATAATATTAAATAGAAAAGTCGAACCTGTTAATCGCCGATACGCGGAACAGGCCTTTTCTAACCAGTAAAATAAAGGAACTCCATTAGGAGGTTTAGATCAGAATGGGGAAAAAATGGAGCCAGGCTCGGATAAAGAACCTGACCTCTCATTCAGAACATCTGTAGCGAAACACAGTTTAAGATTCAACACATCAATCGTGAAACGGGAAAAAAAGTGTTATAACCCATATATTTGAAACAACTCGTGGCTACCACGAAGCTGGCCCGTGTACTTAATCATTCAATCGAACGTGAAAAATAATGAAAAATCAGCGACGCCAGATCTTACGGCAAGATCAAACCATAAAAACTAGGAACTAGGAAGGTAAAAGGTAGTCAAACCAACCTGTTAAATGTGGATTAAATTGAGCCGAAACACTAGTTGCACAAATGAAAAACTTTGACTTGGAGACTTAGAGACTGACTCGGAGACTGACTTGGAGACTGACCTGGAGACTTGACTTGGAGACTGACCTGGAGGCTTGGCAAAGTGACTACAAAAGAGGGCACGCGGTCCTTAAATGTGAGGGTTCCAGGCGAGATCAAAAGATCAAGAGATCTTAGAGGAGGGAGGTGGAGCTGGACCCTCAACTATGCCCAGAAGAGATCATGAGTAGGGAGGTGGTGCTGGGCTGAGCAAGTTGGACGTCTTTTGCTTCGAGTTGTCCAAGTTGTTCGTCAACAGCTGTGCAACGGACATTGTCTTAGTGACTCTGTCCAGCACAGCAGTTCAAACAGCAATTGCACAGTGCACAAGTCGCTGGGCAATGGCGAGGGGACACCGCCTTAACACTTCCATTGTTCTGGCGGCGGTCCACGGTCTCTCCGGTCTTTTTCGGGCGGTTTCCGCGGTCGAGCCTTTCACTCTCTCGTCCCCTTCCCACTCTGTCCCCGTCCCTAATAGGCCATCTCGCCTCCGTGGACGTTAAGCAACATGAAAGCAACCTTAAATGTCTGTGAGGGCGAGTGGTACGGGGATTAAAATGGAGGGTCTATTATACCTTCAAAAATACAGCATCGCTGGCCCAGAATTTGGAATAAAAGAAGAATTTGTAACAGAATAGGGAAGGCAGCTCCTCCATGCCCGTGCATGATTAGGGAGGCTTGTTGTCTACAGCTCGGCCAACTGACCGCCGCTAATTGGAACCGATCCTTCACACGGGAAAGGAGACTACTGCACCCCACGACCGCACTAAGACCCAGCACCAACGAACTATTGACTGAACTAAAAATACTCTCATCTTTTCAACTTCAAAACTTACAAAGACCATTTCACCAACAGTCTGACTAAAGTTGAACGTAGATTTTTTTTTTATTTTTTTTTTTAAAGGGATCGGTTCCCCGATGTACTTTAATAGAAGGACTTTTCTCCACAATTGTACACTCACTGAAGTAAAGAATATAAGAAATACTTTAATTTGCAATACACACTAACTTCTAAAAAGGCAAATATGCTTACAACATATCATCAATTGAAATCATTTCCACTGATAAATTACATTCTGCTCATTTCATTTCATGCGTACTAAAATACACCGGGAAATGTTTTAAATGGCAGCTTACACACAGTACAAATAATTTATACGAATATGCAGAGATAAATCTTTTAACCGTAATTCAATCACAGTAACAAGTTATGAAAATGCACTAGAATAAGCTTTGCAAAGTACATATATGACCCGTTCTCACGAACTTAGTCTTAATAAACTCGCAGCCGGCTTACTGTGCTACAGGCAAAAGCAGTCAGTGGGGGTCTATCTGGGTGTTTTCAGATTTTTGCAAAATTAAAGTCGAACCACATGCACAGCGAATGAACGCTGAGAGCGTTGACTACGATTTTGATGATATTTGTGACCCAAAATAAATTTTAAATGGTCCAGGAATTTCCGACCGTCTCCTTGGATTTTACTGTCACTGGATATTGCTGGTACAATATGTAGAGTCAGATGCCTACATTGTCACAAAAAAGAAAGATGACCTTGTTATTAGCTGGAAGAGACATCGAACCACAGGCACAGTGAACCACAAAGGGTTCTATTAAGGCTAAAAACAATTTTAGGTTTATCTCCTAGTTATTTATAAAGGAAAGTGTAAAACGTTCTACGTAACACCATCAAGGAACAGTGAACTGACAGGAACTCGATTTTTTTTTTTTTTTTACCAGACATGCAAGTTGTGAAATGTGAAATTATCAACAGGAGATAACAGTCTAATCAAATTCCAGCTGGCAAACTCCACTCAAACGAAAACAACTGAACGATTTAAAACAAAACAAAAGAAAACAACATTTTTTTTTTTTTTTTTGACCTATCCAAGACGCTGGTGAAAAACGACAGTAAATTAAAAACGAGTTTTAGTTACAGATACAGTGTAGCGATAGGCTCTCCTCTCCCGCCCCACCTGGGATTCCGTCCGCGTGCAAATCACGACTCGGTGGCGTTGGACGTGAAATTAACTGAACCACAACAGCCAGGCCTCTGACGACACCTTTTTTTTCGTTTCATTTGAACGGAATTTCTCGAGGTAGCCAGTGGCAGCCAACAAATGGCAACCAACAACGCATAGCTACTGGATAGCGTGGATTTCACAGCGCGTCCATGGACGCGGAAGGTGAGTACCGACAGTATCCGGTTTTAATCGGGGATTGGATGGCCTAATACGCATTGACTTGTGTCCAGTAAATTGAAATTCTGATGTCGGTGAACAGTAGTCTTGAGCTGTGAAAACAACAGTTTCAAACAATGCAGTGTTTTCAATGGCGCTCTCGTGTATTTATTTGTATGTCTTACAATTTACGTCAACTGTTTTGCTCGCAGCCAACACCGATCGTGCGATTTCGGGTGGACCTCACTGGTGTATGAACTAATAGGCTGTAACTTGACCTAGCGATTTTGGTGGACCTCATTGGTGTATGAATAGGCCGAGATGTAACTTGACCTAGCGATTTTGGTGGACCTCATTGGTGTATGAATAGGCCGAGATGTAACTTGACCTAGCAATTTTGGTGGACCTCATTGGTGTATGAATAGGCCGAGATGTAACTTGACCTAGCGATTTTGGTGGACCTCATTGGTGTATGAATAGGCCGAGATGTAACTTGACCTAGCTATTTTGGTGGTGTATGAACTAATAGGCCGAAATGTAATTTGACCTACCGTGCACCGTCCCCGGCCTCTAGAGGTAACGACCAACCGTGCAACCCCCCCACCCCAGCCCCTACCCCAAATACTCAGCAAAACTAGCCTTAAAGTGTTCCTTGGAGTGCGCCAAACACGTTACAACTTGCTACCAAAGAATCCGTGGGGGTGCACCGGAGTTACAGCCCTTGACGTAAGGGTACCGTCTTTGACACCGACTGTACACGCCAAACCGCGGTTGAAAAACACCTGATTTAATCACCGATTTTTTTTCTTCTGTTGTTGTTGATCATAATGATTAAAATCGGTACTGAATTTTAAATGCTTCTGCGCTGTCTATAACAAACAGAATCGAAATATGGTGAGGCACTGGCTCGATCACTGTGATGGTTTAGGTAAGTATAATACCTACTGTGACATTCTGAAGTACTGAGAAATCAATGGAAAGGATGATGTAGAACTTCTGACAGAAAAAAGGTACAGATTTTCTTCATTTCTAAGAATTTCCACATTAGAAGTATACTATGCTTAGCTGAAGCATCACTGTTAGCCAATGCCTCACCATATTTCAACACCAACCAACTAACTAACCACATTTCGGTTCTGTTTGTTTAAGACAACACAAAAGACACTTAGACGCACATTCATTACTGATTGGAATCATTATGATCAATACACATTTTTCGTAGCTGCTCCTCTGAGACACGGGTGTGACAAGCAGACCCCCCCCCTCCTCCCCCCCCCCCCCCCCCCCCCCGCCCTTTGTAGTCTTGGTGCCTCGCGATAGGCTGTTTGTAACTGACACGAGACACTGCACAGGCCCGAGATCGGCGTGAGCAAAACTCAGTGCTGTGTATCCTGAAGGAAAACGGTTGACCTAGCTACCTGTTCGTCACGGTTTCTGGGTTCGTACACCTCAGAGACGTGCACCGTCTGCAGTGTGTACAGACCTAGTCCTGAGCCTTTTCGCTCCTGCTGGTGCAGTACGTGTTGATCAGTCTATACAGCTTGCCTTGCTCTCTCTCTCTCTCTCTCATCTCTCTCTCTCTCTCTCTCTCTCTCTCTCTCTCACACACACACACACACACACACACACACACACACACACACACACACACACACACACACACACACACACCGTCTGCAGTGTGTACAGACCTAGTCCTGAGCCTTTTCGCTCCTGCTGATGCAGCACGTGTTGATCAGTCTATGCAGCACCGCCGCATCTCAGCGCAGCTCAGTACAATAGAATGGACACCCTGTCAGTCTGCTGTCACGTAGACTGCGTGTTTTTACGTGCCTTTACTTTGACCCACACCGGCCCGAAGGAGCGAGGCAGATTTACACAGCGAAAGATGTCGACAATAGCAGGGTATTATATGTTCACTGGGACAGATTCATGCACGTCATTCACACACGCAGACACACACACACACACACACACACACACACACACACACACACACACACACACACACACACACACACACACACACAGAGGCACGCACAAACAAACAAACAAACAAAAAACATCGTATACTTTAATGCGGCCTAGTTTGAAACTATTCATTACAGTTCTTAAACACATTTGCGTAAGCACATTTTTAACTTTCGCAATGGTCGTATCAGTGTGTCACATGATCCTGATCTCAGGTGACGCCTGCTGCAACAAGAGGGACGAACACTCGACCAGAACGGCTGTAGGCTGCTTGACGCTGTCAGTAAAGGCAGTGTTTGTGTTCCCTGATATACCAACATCCACCCTGTCCGCCATCTTTGTCCTCTCTACCTGTCGGCATCGACACACGTGAGTTGGTTCAGTTACTTGTTATTCTGGCGACAGAAGCAACGAATCATGAACTTTTAGTTGCTTTTTCGATAACAACGAACATTTATTTCCTTGGTGCATGAACACTAGCCAGATCTAAGGCACAATGCACCGCATAAAATCTAGTCAGTGTTTTGCATACAGAAGGCTAACTTTTTATACAGAAGCACGTCAGGCATACGGAGCTGCACTGAGTACAGTATTTTGCTTACAGATGGGCATGAAGCCTACCGACCTGAACTGTTAGTGTTGAGTCTTTCACCGACAGAGTGTCTCTACAGTGTGGACGTTTTTTCCAGATTTAAATGACAAGTCCAAGGTTAGGGGTGATTTTTGACACGATTTCCGTTAAAGTTTGCTGAGAACGATGATGTAGGTGAAACTGTGATCTGAGTGTTATAACTGCACGAAAAAAAGGCATTTTGTGTCGTACCGAAAGCGTCGCCATGACGCCCAAATCACGTGACCATATGCCTACTACGTCACTCTGGGGAGTCGCTGCAAAATGGCCAACTCGAGCTCCGAAGACGAAACTGATACTTTGCCCGAGAGACCCACAAGAATACAGCCGTATCAGTTTGAGCCTGTCAGGCAGGATTTTGAAAGAGTACCGGAACATCGTGTCAGCTTCGAAGCAAACCCCATGCGGTATTCCATGGGGTTTGCGAAATCGCACTCACTGAAGTGCTCGCTATACAAATGGGCGTGATGCGGCGCAGCAAGAAAGTCAGCTCGTTTGAATTGTATAAACCTAATCCACTTTCGCCTCACTGCGTGTCGATTGCGTGGGAGCTCGTGCATTGTTATACCTGGAGTCGTCTGCGAATTGTTACAGTTCGCGGCAACACAGTAGGCCGGCATAGTTAACTTTTTTGTCGACCACACGCATACACAGTTTACTGAAGAATCTAAGATGGCAACCGCACTGACTCCCCAGACTGACGTCACTTCCGGGGAAGCCTACAGAAAATAAAATCGATTAAAAATCCAATTAAACTAAAAAAAAATATTTTTTTTATTTCATTAAATCTGAAACAAGTGACTCATTTGTCAATCATTTGTATGGTCATTTTGCATACTTAAAAACCTTGGGACTTTTACTTTAAAGGACCCGTAAGATTGTATCCTCGATCACGCAGCGGTAATCACAAGTTAGCAGACTTCATACATAACAACAGTTGTAGTGTCCGCACTACCACTGAACTAGTACTGCTGCTGCTGTTGTTTTCCCATCTTGTTGTTGGTCGCTTTTATGCTGGCTGAGAGTCGCCCTAACTGTCAACATTCGTTACATGAAACAACTCTAACACAGATATTGCCGCTGTAGGCCACTGGCTGTGACATTTGTTTATTATGAATTTGGCACACTAAGCTGTGCAACCAAATTAGCGAAAGTACCACAGTTTTGTACAAATTATTGCAGAGACTGAAAATGTTCACCGGTAATCTCCCCATGCTCTTTTATCAGTTGGCGCCTTTCATTTTGGGGCTGTAAACGCCAAGAATGGACAACGTGACATGAGTATGAAGTTACGTCGTAGCACCTTGATATAGAACGAAGAGAGAGAGAGAGAGAGAGAGAGAGAGAGAGAGAGAGAGAGAGAGAGAGAGAGAGAGAGAGAGAGAGAGAGAACGAAAGCCAACGTGACCTCGCTATGGATGTTCACCGGTGATCTCCCCATGTGACATATGCTCTTTTATCAGTTGGCGCCTTTCATTTTGGGGCTGTAAACGCCAAGAATGGACAACGTGACATGAATATGAAGTTACGTTGTAGCCCATTGATATAGAACGAAAGAGAGAGAGAGAGAGAGAGAGAGAGAGAGAGAGAGAGAGAGAGAGAGAGAGAGAGAGAGAGAGAGAGAGAGAGAGAGAGCGAAAGCCAACGTGACCTCGCTATGGATTTCTGACAAAGCTGTGAAGTTATCAACCGGAAGGTGTTGTTCGAGTAAGCACCGACGCTACTCAAGGTTGAACTTGGTAAACGGCAAGAATGGACAACATGACGTGAATATGAAGTTATGTAGAAGCCCACTCTTATCGAACAGAGTTTAAGAAAACAGACAACGTGACATAGATGCTATGAAGCTACAAACAAGATGTTGTTCAAGTACGCATCAACACTACTCGCGTTCAAGTTTGGTAAAAAAAAAAAAAACACCAGGAACCTGAGCTGCCGGCTACACCAACCCAAACCTCGTGAGGAGAAGGGGAAGTAGGATTTTCCCAGTGCAGACTAGGTTATATGGATGATTCAGCCTGGTGTATGGATGAGGAGGTCACATTAACAAGGTAATGTACCCTTCAGGTTTCAATGCCATTTGCAGAGTTCACTGCACCGAGGCTGAAATGTTTGGTGTTGACTCACCCCTGGACAAACTTGCCATTGGAGTGAGAGTAGGTCCCAACATGGCAACTGTAGTTGAAAAAACAACAACACACAAGCACAACAACACCATTAAAATGAAGAACAAATGCACTAATGTAAATATGCAGGTGCAGGAGGTAAGTAGGGGTTGGAGGTAGGACCAGGAAAACTTTTTGACCGCCTTGGCTGACCAGTGGTTCCAGCCGAAGTGACGCCAGCACGTGACCAGCAGAGCGTGTGCCATTGGCTAATTCTTAGTCCCCCAGGTAGCGCCTCTACTGGGACGCTGCGACACTGCTCCTGCTCTCCTTCATAAAAGATGCCATGGGAACCAGGGCTTTCTTTATATAGCGCTATTCTCCGCTCTCGAGCAGACTGAGTCACTGCGCTTGCATATGATTCTGTATGAGTGACTATACAGCTTGTTATAGCACATTTTCGAATATCCACCGAAGCGGTGTACTTACACTTACAGCGCTGGCATAGCTGGTGCCACATGAAACTGCTGCCGTCTCGGCGCGTTCTGTGTACACCATACAACCATTCATCATGTCACTTCATGCAAAGGCAGATATGTCATGTGCATGCGTGTTTAGCTGTAACCTGCCACCTGCACTTCTGGCAGAATGACCGGGATCTTTTACGTGCTACTGCGGTAACACGAGGTGTTCCACAGTAACACGTAAAAGATATCGGAATAGGAGTCAGCACAGAAAGCTGACCCCGGAGAAGAAAATTCTCCCGCCGCTCCTGCAGGGATTCGAACCCGCGACCTTTCAATCACGGGTCCGGCACTCTAACCACCGAGCTATCCCCGCCCCACAGCATCTGCTGCTGTTGTTTGTGCGGCTGCTGTTGTTGTCATTGCTGTTGTTTGTGCCGCTGATGTTGCTGTTGTTTGTGTTGTTTCTGCTGCAGCGGATGTTGCTATTATTGCTGTTGCTTCTTCTGCGTGTGTGCTTGCGTTCGCATGTATGTGTGTGTGTCTATATGGGGGGTGGAGGAAGGGGGGGGGGGGGGGCGCAGGGAGGCGATGTTTGACATGATGACAAATTTGTGTATGTTATTATTGTGTGTTATGTTGTCGGTTGTTTTTAACTTGAGTACGAAATGTTCACGCTTTTATTCATATTCGAGAAAGGACGCTCTAACACCCGTGTCACAATACAGATTTTACCCTCATTGACTTTCTGACTCTTTTCTGTCTCTCTATATATAAACAAAAACTTGTATTGCAAACACACACAGTATATTTTATTCACACATTCATTCTTTGCTTTCATACGCTTGTTCATGTCTGTCACTGTTTCCTCTAAACTACTAAAGTTTTACATATATTTTAACACAACAATAACACAATATCGAATAACATGTACTTCAACTTATTTTTTAAACTGTTCAGTACTGGTGAGACATCAATACAAATGCTTAAACTTAATGTGTGGAAACACACGACTAAAACTTTAAGGTTAGTTACGGAAAGACATCACAACACAACAAAGGCCTTTACTCGTACCGTGTGACATACCGCACACACTGTTAACGTATACCACCGTGGCACTATCACAGACAGACGAAGAGAGAGCTAGATGACGTAGGAAGACGAAGACGGAGATAGGCGAAGACGGAGACATACGAAGACGGAGACAGACGCACCCTGGGGTCGAGCAAAGCGGCAACTCCCTTTCCGCTGACGACCACCCCAGAGAGACAAAGACGGAACTTGATACCTCATCTCCCATGCGACTAGCTGATTTCAGAGCCCTTGAAGACAGTATGTAAAAGAGTGCTTGCGTGGCTATTTCCGAACCACAGCCCTAACTTCCTGGCATCACCTGGGTTAAGCCTGACCCGATCCTTAATCTTGACCCAAGGCCTTAACCAGTCATGAATTCTAAATTAAACTCAAATGTATTAAGCCCAACTCCAGCTGCCACCAGTGTACCAAAACAAGGGACTTTGCTGAGTGCCAGTCTGTTGACTTTTTCTCTGTGCCAGATTTCTGTCAGTGGCAAATTGCTGATTGCCAGTTTCCCGACATTTTGCCTGTTTACTGATCTTTCCTCCTTGCTAAATGCCCATGTGTGAGAGTGTGTGTATTACCATGTACGAGTCAGAGGTCAGAGAGGGAAGGGGGAGTAGGGGGAGGAGGGTAGATATACGAGCACACTCTCTTCCTCTCATTCTCCCTGCCATCCCGCCTGATGCTGTCTACAATAATTGAAAAAGGTTTATTCCCAAATAAGACGTATCGTGCAAGTCCAGTAGAAAACTCCATAGCTGCACGAAGGCCCACCTAATACTGCACAACAATAAACAGGCGAATCAATAAACAGGCTCTTTCTCTGGCATGGCATTGAAAATTACAAACTGATATTTATTTTCGTCAGTTGGTCACGTGTACACACACACACACACACACACACACACACACACACACACACACACACACACACACACACACACATACCAGCACGCGCACATGCACATGGCCCATTTTACACCGACTTCACAGTATTTTTCTGTTGGCATAAAGATGTCGCAAATCCGGCAAGGCAGATTCACTCAGCGCAAAATTGTCCGTGTCTGCATCTGTTGGATACGTTACAGCATCCAGGTATGTGGCATAAATGCTACTGTGGGGGCTGCACAGTGGTCTAGCGGCCCTTGCTGGCCGCAGTGAGAGTTCGAGAACTGTTCACAGCGTCAGCCGCATGAGCCGTGGTGTTGTCAAGCTGGCTCCAGTCCACGCGGCCCTTCGCACAAATAATGAGTTTTTGTATTGCTCTGTGTGACAGTGCGAGACGTTGAAGCATCTGTTGTTGTTCCTTGTGTAGCTGTCAGCTACGAAAGCTTGTGTTGTACTCTGGGGTATTTCTTGCACGTACTAAGCCGCCTGGTTTCGGAGAAGTTAGAAGTTAGCTGGTATAGCCGGCACGCGCACAGCCCCTTAACTACCTTGTAGAAGAACGCGAGGCGTCCAGAGGGTCCAGAGGGTAGACGGAGTTTGTTGAGGTGTTTCCGAACGCTTCCAGTGGTGTTGGACCTGTAGTCACCAGCAATGAATCTTGCTGCGTTTCTCTGGATCCTCTCTAGGCTGTCGATTTCCTTCCTGAGGTAGGCATCCTGGACGACTGAGGCGTATTCAAGGAGAGGATGAACTAATGTCAGATATATGCATTTTGTTTGCAGTGGGAGGGACAGTGACAGAGGCTTATCGGATGAATCCGAGGGTGCTGTTAGACTTCTTGGAAGTGTTGGAGATGTGGGGGCTTCACTTGAGATCTTCAGAGAGGAGAATATCAAGGTAGGGGCAGTTGATGTGAACAGCTTGCCAAGTCACGGTCCTCATCGTCTTCCGCCAACTCAACATCACCAACTCAGATTTTTGGAGCTCAACACTGCTGTACTTAATTGCCACTGTCTTTTCCCGTCCCGCCTTCGCCGCATTAACGTTTCACGTGATCGTTTTTTTGTTTGTTTGTTTTTCAATGCGAAAGATGTTCCTGCATTAGTGGCGGGAAGGGTTGACCTTGTCCTGTAAACCTTGGTGAATAAACAATCTGAATCTGACAGGCAGCCGCTTCGGCGATGTTTACAAAGGTGAACCAGTATGGAAACTCTTTGAGGGCGTCCGTTTTAGTAACATAAAATCTGAGTTTTCGTGGCAGGTGCGAGTTAGCACTGTACGTATCTCCCTCTTCTCAAGTACTGCAATCAACTCCTCAGATGGAAAGGCGGCTAGCGATCCATCAGCTGAGTGGACGGACTGGATGGGTGGGTTGACAGAGAGACTGAAACGAAACTGATGGGATATTCGGATACTGCATACATACGTTTAGACTAAAACCAAATCTGACCAACTGATAGACTGAATAATTCCCTGACAGACTGACTGTGTTCGGCTTAGCGGATGAGTGATAGTGATATTATTACTTGTTTACTGTGTAGGTTCTCACTGACACAACCTCGCTTTTTGTGTCTACAGGAGGCGCAGCCGGAGTCTCAGATGTTCTCTGATTAATGCTGGCTGACTAAACAGGACCCATAGATATACACTGTCCACAATGGGCACTTCAACCGGGCTGCGAGAGTGTGGCACCACCAGTCATGTGACAAGCTGTTCGGAAAGCGGACTGGACGGAAGTCGTACACTCGATGGAGCACTACCACTTCATTGAGTAAACAATACCCATACTGCACCATCCATCATGGCCACTCCAGCCAAACAGTCATGGAAAGACATCATCTGTCAGATGACTGAAGCTGTGCAGCGAAAGGACTGGATGGAAGTTGTACGTTTGATGAAGCGCGATCACCAGAGAGAACTTTCTCAGGAGCTGAAAAGGAGGGCCATAAATGAAATGAGTAAACTGTGTGATGACCCAGTTTGTTTGAGACTCTTGGTGACACACTGTGACGATGGCGTGAGGGATATTATTACAAACAATATAGTAACACGAGGTAGGTGGTCAGTGGTTGGTGAAGCGTTACGGAGGGGCGTCAGTGATTCACAATGCAGACGGGTGATTGACGAGGCATGTAGACATGCATCTGACGACGAATTCACCGACTACATACTACCTCACTGTGCTGACAATCAGCTGGACTCTGTGCTGACACCACTGGTGGAGCGAGGTATGTGGAGTGCTGTGGGGATGGTGTTGGAGAAAAGTGTAAGTTACCCACAGCATGGATGTGCGAATGACGAGGCATCTGAGCAGGACATCACATTCAGCATGCTACGTCGTCGTCCTGACAGTCAGCTGGACTCTGTGCTGACGAAGCTGGTAGAGAGAGGTCTGTGGAGTTCTGTCGGGACTGTGTTACAGCGAGGTGTCAGTGACTCACAGCACAGATGGGCGATTGACGAGGCATGTAAACGGGCATCAGATGAGAAAATCACAGCCTACATACTACCTCACTGCGCTGACAACCAGCTGGACTCTGTGCTGACAATTCTGGTAGAGCGAGGTCTGTGGAATACTGTGGGGAGGGTGTTAGACCGAGGTGTCAGTGACACACAACACAGATGGGCTACTGACGAGGCATGTGAACAAGCGTCTGAGAAAGAAATCATAGACTGCATACTACGTCACTGCTTTGGCGATCAGCTAGACTCTGTGCTGACATCACTGGTAAAGCGAGGTCTGTGGAAAGCAGTTTGGACAGCGTTACAGCGAGGTGTCAGCGACTCAAAACGCATATGGGCGATTGACGAGGCATGCAAGCATGCATTAGATACTGAAATCGTAGACTACATATATAGACTACGTGACTGCACTTACAATCAGCTAGACTCTGTGCTGACACCACTGATGCAGCGAGGTCGGTGGGAACTTGTAAGGAGGGTGTTAGAGTCAGGTGTAAGTGTCAGTGACTCGCAATACAGATGGGTGATTAGCTTGGCGTGTAAGCATGCATCAGATGAGAACATCGAACACTACATACTGCCTCACTGCCCTGACAATCAGCTGGACTCTGTGCTGAGACAACTGGTGAAGGGAGGTCTGTGGAGTTCTGTGAGCATGGTGTTAGAGCGAGGTGTCAGTGACTCACAACACAGATGGGCGATTGGCGAGGCCTGCAAACGAGGAGATAATGCGGATGTTAAATTGTGCATACAGCCATTCCTCACAGGGAATGAACTACCCCAGTTTATTTATGATGGTGCTAACTACTTGCTGACACAACTGATAAAACGAGATATGTGGGAACACGCAGAAATGTTGTTGTTTGAGATTGTCTGTGAAACACTGTACCGGTGGGCCGTTGTTGAGGACAACACAGAGCCTGACGATGCGGCGTTTTGGAACATGGTCAGGAATCCTTGGTATGGCGTGAGGGATCTCTGTGAACTGTGTCAGACTGCACGACGTCGTGAATTTCGTAGGTTAAAATTGTCGCAACGTCTTGATGAGTTGTCTTATGAACTGTGTGAGGTACTCACTGACTCACTTTTGGAGAGTGTGTTTGAAGCATGGTGCACTACACAGGCACTGAAAAAAGAGTACAAATCAGCTACTGATCCATCCGAATTAATTGAGAAATTACACAGCAAAATCAATCGTCATATCCGCAATTCCACACCACATTCAGACAACAAAGGCTCTGTCATACGCAAACTAATACACCCGCTTTATGCGAAGTTCAGTGAAACAACTAAGTACGGCGATAGAAAACACCCCTTTTTTGCGGTGCATTTCATTAAGTCTCTCATTAAACACACTTACACACGAAGAACGTGCACAGACAGCAATGAAGGCATCCTGGTGATTCTGGCCACCGTCCCTGTTGTTCCTGACGTACAAAGCGTGGCCCTCAGAGTCCTGCTACGTCACAAGAGGTGGGATGTCATCAGTCACGCCTGCCTGACTCACGTGTGGGAGCAAGTTCGGCGGCAGTTGTTCCAGGCAGCTGTGGAGCAGAGACAGTGGAGCGCCGTCAAGCGGTGGGCAGACCACTCACTGTATGACGACCAGCGTGGCTGGGCACTGGAAGAGGCGTTCCAAGAGAAGCAGTGGGACGTCTTCCTGCTGCTGGCTGACTACGGACTGGTGGAGAGCGAGCTGATGTGTGTGCACTACCGGCTGGCCAAACACGCGGACTGGGACACAGTTCTTCAGCTGTTTGAGCGGGGAGGTGACGTCACCGATGTGAAAGAGTTACTGACTGGACCTAAATCACGAAAAGCAGCATACGACAAGGACGATGCTTTGAAGCGTCAACAAAGAGCTTCTGAGCTTGGAGGACTTGAAAGTGATTTGAATGCCAGAAGAACGGCCATGAAGACACTGAAGAGAGCAGCAAAGCATGGTGATTGGAGTGTTGTTCTGTTCAGTCTCCAACGAAGGCCAGTCGTACATCACATCCACCTGGCTCTGAAGGCAGCAGTGGCCAATGGCGTCTGGCACGTGGTGAGACAGCTGATAAAACTTGGGATAGACGATGCCCAGCGAGACTCGCTGTTCACCAGAATGGTTAAACAACGGCAGTGGGGGGTTTGCATGGTGCTGTTAGAGCAGGGTGTGAGCGTGGAGCTGTGTCTGGCTGCTCTGCCAGAGCTGATGGACATGGACCAGTGGACGCTGGTGGCCAGGGTGATGATGTACGACGTGGACGATGCCGTGAGACGACAGGTGATGCAGCGTGCCATGGAGAGGAAGCAGGGGACTGTAGTGTGGCAATGCGTCATCACCATGCACGGCGACCGGCTGTCTGTGGAAGAACGGAAGGAATTATTCCAGGAGGCATTGAGCCGTGAAGTCTTGCAGGCGATCAAACCTCTGATGGAAATAAAGGACGCCACCGGAATCCAGCACCGTGACACCGTTCTGCCAGAAGCCGCTGAGCAACACCTGTGGGATGTGGTGGACCACTGCCAACTTCACCACGCTGACATCGACATGAAGGACGTTGAGGGCCACACACCGATGCAGAGGGCGGCCCGGAAGAGGGACTGGGAGGCAGTGAAGGCGTTAACAAAGAGAGGTGCTGATCCTTCTCTGTTCGACCGTGGGGGTGAGTCTGTGCTTCACAGGGCGATAAGAGCAAAACAGTGGGACACAGTGAAGTTGCTGATTCAGTACCATGGTGACATCCATCAACAGGCTAACTATTGGGAGGAAACGCCACTCCAGATGTTGATTACCGCATGCCAAGGGGAGATGATCGAGCAAACGTTGATGTGGTGTCCTGACCAGTGGAAGGGAGTGAATAGAAAAGGGGAGACAGCTCTCCACGCGGTGTGTTTGTCTGGCTGTCCCAGCGCCTTGTACTACCTGGTGGCCAGGGGAGTTGACCCTCAAGCTGTGACGGAGAGAGGACACTTGGCATTGACATACGCAGTGGCGTGCAAAGAGTGTCCACAAAAGATGGTGGCGGAGTGCATCAAGCTGGGCTTCTGTACGTACCACACACACGTCACTAAGACTGAGAAACCCTCAACACAAAGAATGAGAAGATCTTTTCATGCTGAATTTAAAACATGGTTATATCCAGTGAAACAGGCCGTGGTGTGTGGCTTGCCCGCTGTGGCGCGGATGCTGTATGAATCAGGGTTATGTTCCTACGAAGATGTGTTCCAGATGCGCCCATTCCTGACAGCCAAGTCTTCTGGGACTGGGACGACATATTATATAGGCGGAATGATTTGGACCGATGATGATTATTTTCCCGTACTTGACTATCGCACAAATAAATATTGCTCTGGAGAAGGAGCCACCGCGGCAGTAAAAGCGGCAGCTGATTACCTGATGAAGGTGTGCAGCACACCTCGCAGCCTGAAGTCCTCGTGCCGCCTGGTGATCTCACGCTGCGTCACTGTCCGCCGTCAGCGTCACCGAGACGCCACGTATGCACAGCTCCCGCTGACAGAGGAGTTGAGGAACTACGTGATGTTCTCGGACCTCACTGACCCAGACTATGGTCAGCATGAAACTGAAGGTGACGAAGAGAACACAGATGACAACAGTGATGAAAAATATTTTTCTGCAGAAGAAAATGTTTCTTTTTCTGAAGAAGAGTATTTTTCTTTTTCTGAAGAAGAGTATTTTTCTTAACATGAGTGGTTTAAGCTGCGCACACAACTGCCAGCGATCTCTTCTGAGTATAGTGCACATTTTCTACACAGTACCTTCCACAATGAACTGCAGTATATTCACAGAGATTATGGTACATCCGAATATCCTTTGAAGAAACGAGTCACAGAGTCTGTAACAGCGTCAGCTCGTTACCTGAGGAAGGTGTGCAGCACACCTCGCAGCCTGAACTCCTCGTGTCGCCTGGTGATCTCACGCTGCCTCACTGTCCGCCGTCACAGAGATGCAGCCGGCTGCCTCTGGGGCAGGAGATGAGGAAATACCTGATATTTTCTGATTTCACTGACCCAGACTATGGTCAGCGTGATACTGACCCAGACTATGGTCAACATGATACTGACCCAGACTGTGGTCAACATGATACTGACCCTGATAATGGTCAACATGAAACTGAGATAGATAAAGAGAAAGACTAGATGACAGTAGTGAATAGGATTATTTCTGAAAGGTTTCTTTCGGATGATGCGTCGCTCTGGTAATCTTTCATTCTTTAATGATGATTAAGTATGATACTCATTACTGATGCTGATTGAACTTTGGGGATGAGAATTGTAGTGAGATATCGACAAAATCGTATTAAGAGTGAGAGTGAGAGCAAACAGGAAATAATTTAAGAAAACTGATGCAGAGAGAGAGAGAGGGAGAGAAGAAACTTGTTTAATGACAGTTACCCTGTGTAAATGGGAAAATGAATGTTTGATGACAGAGAGTGACACTTTGTGAATGGGAAGATGAAGGACTGTGATGACAGAGAGTGACATTGTGTGAATTGGAATATGTATATATTTGATGACAGAGAGTGAAACAGTGTGGATGGGAAGATGAAGGGCTGTGTGATGACAGAGAGTGACGCTGTGTGGATGGGAAGATGACGGACTGTGTGATGACAGAGTGAAACAGTCTGAATGGAAAGATAAAGGACTGTGTGATGACAGAGTGAAACCGTGTGAATGAGAAGATGACTGTGTGACAACAGAGAGTGACACTGTGTGAATGGACTTTTTAAATATGCAAGACAGTGTGATGGCAGAGAGTGAAACGGTGTGAATGGGAAGCTGAAGGATTGTGTGATCACAGAGTGTGACACTGTGTGGATGGGAAGGTAAAGGACTGTGTGACAGAGAGTGACACTGTGTGGATGGGAAGGTAAAGGACTGTGTGACAGAGAGTGACACTGTGTGGATGGGAAGATGAGGGACTGTGTGACAGAGAGTGACACTGTGCGGATGGGAAGATGAAGGACTGTGTGATGACAGAGAGGCCAGAGTGACGCAGTGTGAATAGGAGCTCTGAGATTCGAAGGAGCAGTTTTGTTTGTGTTTTGTACGTAGCGTTTAACAATGCAGATGTTGTGAACTGGCTAAGTTTGCATGAAGTTACATAGTGTCTGAAAGCTTATGAGTGAGTGTAATAATAATAATAATGGAAATTTCTCTGAACATGATTAGTTAGTTTTGTCTTTTCAAACATGGTAATGATACACAACTGACACAAAGCATTAAATATGGATGTAAATGACCTTAACTGTGTTTCAATGGAATTAATGTATGAAACTGGTGTGTAAATGAATGTACTTTATTTTAGCTTTTGCGATGTACAAAATGTTTGAAAATTGAACATATAAAGGAACATAGTTTTTGTGACTTGAAACATTATGTCAGACAGTTGGGGCTGGTAGCATCAATGTGTAGTGTCTGACAGCTGCTGCTGTAAATAGTTTTGTGTTTTGAAACATGTCTGACATCTGGTGATATCACATTATCAGTGAATGTAGTTAACTTTGTGTTTTCAGCCAGTGTCTGACATCACAAAGTGCAGTTTAACTTTATGTGTTTAAACATAGTGCTTGACAACAGGTGTGACCATTCTTAACTTTATCTGTTTAAACATAGCACTTGACAACAGGTGATACCATTCTTAACTTTATGTGTTTAAATATAGCACTTGACAACAGGAGTTATCAAACTCAAAGAATGCAGTTAATTTTCAATTATATTTTTATGGAATGCATCATCTCCCCCTCCCTTTCTGATTGTAGTTCTGATTTTTGCTGTCATGTACTTGGTCATTGTGAAGCATGTTGTGCCCATTGCATTTTAGGCACTACAGCAATCTGATTATTATTATTTTGAAATATTTGTTGTTGATTATTATAATCTTAATAATATCAAGATGAATATAAAAAAGAAGGGGGGGGGGGAGGGGGGAACAGCAGAACCAAACAGCAGAACCTAAAGCCGATAAGTGTGCTATATGTCATTTTTCTTTGTCTAACTGTTGTTTAACTGTTGTTTTGCGCTTGTTGTGCTTTGTTGTAATAAATAGCATTCTTTTAACCTTTAAAAAGTTTCGATCTAAGATTAATGAAGTTATTAGTTATTGTAACATTTACTATATTTACAGTGTCTAAGAACAAAACAACATTGGTTTTCTTTGTGTTTTAAAACACATTGTTTCACAGCTGATGTTATGATTAAATGTTGTTATCTTCTCTTTTTTGCAAGCATTTTTTCAAGCAACGTATGTTTGCAAGGATTGTAGTTAACTTTGCCTTTGTCAGTATCCTCAGGCATAGTATCTGACAGCTGAATGTTGATAACCTTGTGTGCTCGAAGATTATTTTTTTTTTTTTTTTTTTGAGAACTGGTATGTAGTTAATTTTACTATATTTTTATCTATAATTTTATATTTACAATGTATGAATTGAAACGAAAACTGAAGATGACATGTAACACAGTTTGGTGTGTGCTTTGGAGCAGTGTCTGACAACCGGTGTTAGGAATAATGAATGACTGCAGCCAGCTTAACTATAATGTCTGATGACTGCAAGTGGAACAGTTTGAATAACTGCAGAACGTAACCTTTTGTTTTCAGCCATTGCAACGGTGCTTTAATGTAGTTAAACGCCTTTGATAAAAAAAAAAGTACAAATTCTCCCAGTGAATGTATTAACCATTATGATTGTAAATGCAGTACCTGATGACTGGTGTTACCAATGAATGTAGTTCACTGCCTTTCTAAGATCAATGTCTGGTGACTGGTGTTATCATTGAATGTAGTTAATTCGCTCACTTTGAATACAGCCATCTTTTGTCCATTTCAGTAGTTTACAAAATGGATTAGTTTTCTGATTTGTTTGTAAGCATTAGGCTACAGTACCACTGGAAATGTACCCATTGTTGTAGGCATACATAAGAAAATGTTACCTTTTTTTCTGCGAGGGTTTATCTTGGGAGTAGTGTGGCATGAGCTGATGATAAGTCAGTCTATGTAGTGGTTTGGACATGGAGAGGGGGGCCACTTTGTACGGAGTAACAGACTAGTATGCTGTATAGACAAGGGAAGCTATATTATGACAAATACGGTTTGTTTGTTTTTCCTCGCCATTGCTTTTTGAGGTGACCCTGTGCGGTTGTCGGTACTAAAATCCAGTAACTCACTGTTGCTGATTTTTCTGATTATTCCCATTCATTATTTGTTATTGTTATCATTGATCAAATTCTCTTTTTATTGAAGGGTGAGGAACCGCCAGTGTGCATCGGATGTGATAAACGTTTAACCATAGAGCATTTTTTACTTACTTGTTCAGATCTTATTGAAATAAGAGAGAGCAACTTTACAGCTAAATCACTGCACATGTTGTTTCAGGATACTTCACCTGAGAAGATTTTTAACTTTTTGAAAGAAATTGATATTTTTGGAAACATTTAAATTTGAGATCATTTTTAGATATGTTTGTGTTTTCACCTTTTAAGTATGGTTTTAAAACTGTATATAGACCCATTTTAAGACATACACATTATTCAAAATTAAATATATAATATGAGATGTGTATCGCCCTGATATAACCGCACCGGTTGACTGGGCGTAAAACACCAGCTTACTTACTTACTTCTCTGCTCTTGAGCAGACTGCCTGCGCTCATGCCGCATGGGGTTTTGATTTCGTTCGTTCTGTTTTTGCTTAATGTCCTCAGATGCTAAAAGCATATTAGGGACAATCTATAAAGTAAGCTTGTTTTGGATATATGGGGTTCTGAATGAGTGGGTATCCTTTTATAGCGCGTTTTGTTTTGATATCAACCGACGCGGTGTAGTGACAGCGCTAATTGGTTGTTGCATGGCTAGTGTCACATGAAACTGCAGTGCCGTCTCGACGCAAGTTCTGTGTACACTATACAACTATGCACCAGTTTACAGTGTCACTTCATTCAAAGCCAAATAGGTAGGGTGCATGTGTGTTTAGCTGTAACCTGCCACCTGCACTTTTGGCAGAATGTACGGGATCTTAAATGTGCTACTGCAGTAACGGGGGGGGGGGGAATACCGAAATAAGAGAAGAGTCAGCACAGAAAGGTGACCCGGGAGAAGAAAATGTTCCCACCTTTCCTGCGGGGACTTGAACCCGGGACTTTTTGATCAGGAGTCAGGTGTTCTACCACTGAGCTGTCCCCGCTCCCACTGCTTTTAGTGTTACTTCAAACATTGCCTTTTTCTATTTTATTTTTTACACAGATTCTTTGCAGTGTTAAATAAAATAATTTGACCAAATTAATATGCCTGCGAAAAATGATTTGTGTGTAGAAAGTATTGCATACTGTTTCAGTTATATTTGTTGTAACCTGTTGCCAGTGAACTGCCCAATTTGTAGTGAACTACATGTAAAATAATCATTCTTAAAGCGCAGACTAGGAACAGACTAGGAATAGGAACAGAAGAGAAGAAGAACTGGACAGAAGAAGAAACAGACATTAAAAGCTGGACTCAGGCGCAGGAAGATGCTTACACAAACACTCTAACAATGAACAAGGACACAAACAACACAAGCACTGAAACACATCATTATATACAATACTGTGATTTTATTATTCAGATGAAAGGCACATGCGCATGATTATCTGAAGCAGAGAAATCTGACTGCATCTGCCCTCAGAGCAGAAAAGTGCTAAGATTACTTCACTGGACTGGGATGCATGCATACTAATATTCAAGCTGCAGTCAAAAAAGAGCCGACTGATGAGAGCAGAAAAGTGCTAAGATCACTTCATTGGACTGGGGTGCATGCACACTAACATTCAAGTTGCAGTCAAAATCAGAAGAGTGCACAGAACTGCCATCTACTGTGATGCATGCCTTATGAAAGCTTCATTATGACACCAAGTTGATGTGAATTAGCACTGTTCTTAGTGCTAAGTTAGAGCTGGTGTATTGCAGTTCATCCACACAAAGGGTGCATGCCGCATGCAAGATGCAGGGGTCAAAGTTGAGTGGGAAAAAGTTGATCTCTACACATGCACACAACCTGAAGTATAGATAATAGTACCTTCAACACAGAAATTAAGGTCTCCTAGGGTGAGAGTCCATAGCTATGAAAGGCTCCCTCCTGTAAAGCCTGGAGTAGGTCAGAGTACAGCCTTGCATGCTTTGCCCATTGCCCAGAATTCTGCCTTCATAGATGTCGCCTACCCAGTTAAAACAAAACAAAAAACCTTCATAATAATAAAGAAATTAAATATAACTTGACATGTAGCACTAACACTGTAACAGCGAATCACACATTTACTTGTGATCTGAGAGATGGTGCGCATTTCTCTGTTGACTGGATATTAAAGATGGCAAGCGACACACTTCCATTAAAGTAACAGTGGTACAGTTTCGGGAAGCAAGGCAAGCTGCTGCCTTGCAGTTGTAGAGGTGTTGGCTGATCTGGTTTTGTGCACATGTACATATTATGCGTGCATTCAAGAGAAAAACATTGTGATTCTTTGTGCTGAACAGAGCATTTTTCAGCTTCCTCTCAAATCTCCTCCTCCACCTGATTAAGAGATGTTTTTGTTCCCAAAATGTGTGGTTTTACATAGTACTTGTGCTCATGTATGAAACTGCTACAACATTAAGCATGTACAGCTTGTTTCAGGGGTTGCCTGTGTGTCACCTACAAAGTACCTTGAAGTCTTTCAGCATCTGCAGATTCCGATGTGTGTTCACAATTGTTTTTCCTGCATAAGGAGTTGATTGCTGTCGCTGAGTGAACGCATCAAAGAGTTTTCTGTGTGCTAAAAATGTGATCTACCTTGAGTCCTTGTATTGCTTGCCTGCCAGATGATACACTGGCAACTCAGGTCACTGGTGTGTCCCTTCTTAAAATCTGTGATGCTCTGACGAGCATTACCACCTAATTCCAAAAGCCATGGGTGTTTATGCACCCAGCCTTGTGACATACCTGGAACTTGTTTATCGTTTTCATGGCCTTTGTGAAACCTTATAGCTTTGGTAGTGTCTCGACAAAGGGTATATATATCTATAAGGGAAAAGTATTAAAATGTGCATTTGCTTATAACCTGAGTTTGACTGTCCTGTGTGGTTGACAGGACATTAAAATCCAATTACTAACTCACTAGTACAGTTGTAGCCCCGACTCACACAAAATGACTTGTTTAAATGTGAATAAGTGAAGAATTAAACAACAAATTTGTACAATACCTGAAATGCCTATGTAAAATGTTTGGGTGTGGGCACAACCATAAAATGTGAATGCAGGGCAGGTACATCTACTGAAACGTTGGTGTGAAAAGTATGCGTGACCCACAACGTACAGGCAGGTATGTTCACTGAAACTCCCATAAATATGAAAACCATGGGCACATGGACATCCTTGAAGGACTTGGTGTCAACTTTAATGGGGCATCCGGCAGTGGCCAAGTTCCGTTGCATGCTTCTCCAGGACTGTGAGAGTCATCAGTGGTGTCTTTTGAGTGGCGTGAAAGCAAAGCGAGTTGATTTGAATTTACCCAAAGGAGTGCTTTTTTTGTTTCTTTCTTTCTCCACTCAATTTCTTTGTGCAACTATTAACAAGGATCTATAGCAATACATGTGTGCTTCTGCAAATGGCAGGGTGGTTGTTTTCACGTTTTGTAGCTGTCCCTGTTTGTTTCAGGCTGTAAAGGTTCTGGTTGTGCTGTGCTTCGAACTTGCTTCAAATCATAAATCAGCTGAGCCTTGGGAGTTTATCTAGAGCTGGGTGATTTTTCCTGTGTGCAGCTACTTCCCTTGAATATACTATAAAACTGTAGAACCTCCCGAGGAGAAATCACCATCAGAAGACCACCCCTCTCCTCTTCTAAGTATTTATTAGCATGATACTGGATAAAGATGAAAATCCCTTCTTCTTTTGAGGATTAATGTCTCTGGTATCATCCTAGTGGTTGAAGAATACAGTGCTAAGATTTTTATTCTTTGCTGGTACATGTGCATTTGTATACGTGTGCATACATAGTTAAAATCCATTTCTGGTGTACGTCTTGTTTTCTGTATCTGAAAATGTCGGTTGCACTTGCAGCTTTTTTTTCTTTTTTCTTTTTTCTTCTTTTTCTTCCATTATGTGTTTTATGTTAAACTTAAAGCAAGGTCATTTGTATTTTTATGTCACTTTGGTTGTGTGAATTTGTTTTTAAATAACAGGATGAATGGAGTTAGAGGGAGGTGCTTTGAGCCCAGAAGGAAACCGGAAAGCATTATGGCTCTGGTACACAAGCCGATTTAGCTGTATGTTAGGAGGACTGTTTGAATCTCATGTTGTCAGACCCGTCCATCTTAACCCTGTCACTGCCCCAGCCTGTAAAATTTCCAGGCTGAAAAGTGCACACATGTGCCTGCGTTATATTTTATGGTCCTCTAACACTGCTTTGATCATTATGCACTTTGATGAAAATCCATTCACGTTAATGTGAAAAAGAAAAGAAAAAGGCCTAAGGATTTCAGATAGTGCACTCTTACTGCTCGTTTTTAAGCGGCACCATGGCAGTGAAAGGGTTAAATGTATTGGCTGCCACATGATGCAGCTGAAACCGACAGGTTAAAGCAAGGGGAAGGTCAACGTATTCAACATTTCTGCTCAAAAGTCACCATCCCTTGTGAACTCTGGCCTTTCCTTCACTTCAGTCCAAACGGCAGGCGCTCACTGGCTGGCAGGTGCTGTTTATCCATTTGGATTATATCATGCTGTATTTGGAACAGGTTAATACCAAAGCACTGAGCCATTTCAACCATACAATTATGCTGACACATGATCTGTCTGAGATCAGGTTCAGATGGTCCTCAAGCAAATGACCGAAAGAGCTTGTGTGCCAGTGCCTTCACTGAGCTTATGTTTAACAATAATAAACAAGAACAAAAGTTTAATAAAAGTGTGTGTGTGTGTGTGTGTGTGTGTGTGTGTGTGTGTGTGTGTGTGTGTGTGTGTGTGTGTGTGTGTGTGTGTGTATTCAGCATACAGAAGATTTGTCTGTGTTAGTACTATGTCTGCAAACCGGAAGGATTCAGAAAGAGACAGTAGCTTGCTGACATGAGTGTGTGTGTGTGTGTGTGTGTGTGTGTGTGTGTGTGTGTGTGTGTGTGTGTGTGTGTGTGTGTGTGTGTGCAGCATACAGAAGGTGATTTGTCTGTGTTAGTACTAAGTCTGCAAACCGGAAAGATTCACAAAGAGTTAGACAATAGCTTGCTGACAGGAGTGTGTGTGTGTGTGTGTGTATGCAGCATACAGAAGATTTGTCTGTGTTAGTACTAAGTCTGCAAACTGGAAAGATTCACAAAGAGTTAGACAATAGCTTGCTGGCAGGTTAAAACTGCCCCAGACCAAAAATTCAGTAATGTATCACATGTCACCTGAAATATTGTATGTGGAATTTGCCACATAAAGTTACCACCAGTGGTCTGGGGCTGTTTTTACCTGTCAGCAAGCTATTGTCTAACTCTTTATGAATCTTTCCAGTTTGCAGACTTAGTACTAACACAGACAAATCTTCTGTTTTAACCTGTCAGCAAGCTATTGTCTAACTCTTTATGAATCTTTCCAGTTTGCAGACTTAGTACTAACACAGACAAATCTTCTGTTTTAACCTGTCAGCAAGCTATTGTCTAACTCTTTATGAATCTTTCCAGTTTGCAGACTTAGTACTAACACAGACAAATCTTCTGTTTTAACCTGTCAGCAAGCTATTGTCTAACTCTTTATGAATCTTTCCAGTTTGCAGACTTAGTACTAACACAGACACATCTTCTGTATGCTGCATACACACACACACACACTCCTGTCAGCAAGCTATTGTCTAACTCTGTGAATCTTTCCGGTTTGCAGACTTAGTATCCTTGGTTTGGAGTAATTAGTTTGATCTCTGACGAGTCAGTGATGGCCAAAACTAGTTTTGAGGTTTATAAGATGCTTCAAGGATTTTGTTTTACAACCCGATTGATTTAACAGATTTAATTTTTTTTTTTTTTTTTTTTTTTTTTTAACAACTGTCATAAAAACACCTCGTGTACAAAAACACTGTCAAGTTCACACAGAGGTGGACTGAAACCGCAACCTCTTCTTCCTAGTGCAGACTAAACATTTCTGGAAAGCACAAATAAAAAGCACTCGGACGCAAGGTCATTTCGCGGCAATGCTGCGCCTTCCCGCTGGAACAGGTTGCAACACACTCCAAAATGCACTACAGTGTCTTTAAGGCGGCAGCTAAAAACTTAACTCCTTAGTCAGCCACCGGCCTCCTGATCCCCCTTATCGGATCTTTTTTCCGACAGTCCTTCCCCCCCCCCCCCCCCCCCCCAATCACAGGTTATTGGTAAGATTGTGTACGCACTGCTCGGAACTTTTGTCCCATGACTGTTACAGTGTTACAGAAGCGGTCACAAATAAAACCTGATAAAAAAAATCTTATCACGTGGATTGCACGCAACGCTCATAATGCGAATGCAAGCGAATATCGGACGAAGGGACGTAACTGTGGACATGCGCAGAGAATCCTATGAAATTGTCGTCTGCTCAACGTTGTTTTGGAAGCTTGTGAAAGACGAAAGTGCACTGTACTTTCTTACTGAAACCTTTGTACACAAACGATGGTGAACACCTGAGGTGGCGTCAGAACTACAACTAACTGCCGGTCGAAGCATACGGCTGGAAATACACCCAGGTGAGAACCCCACTCCGCTTATTTTTCAGTACTTTCTTTCCTTTCCATTGTGTGTGTGTGTGTGTTCTTCTTCTTCTACACTTAACCTAGAAAAAACTGGAAAAGATGTAGCCTATCTTCTTTGACGTAGGCAGCTACCGCCGTCGTGGTAATTTCCAAGGAGGCGGGTCGGAAATTTCGGGGACATTTTAAACACCATTTTGAATCACAAATATCACCATTTTGAATCAGTCATATCAAGCAAATAAAGTCAAAATTTTTATTAAAAAGAAGAAGAAGTGAGTTTAATAAATTTGTGTTTTTCAGCGCCATTGGCCTTTTGATAAGCTAGATCTAATTTCCGAGTAAGCCGTGCGCACTTCCCGGAGGAGCGCTGATGTCGGCAAAACGATTGCACGTGTACCAAAGATCGTAAGCTGCGTAGTTTATTATCTGTATAATCAAACTCACTTTAGTTGCAAATTTTGGTTTCATTTGCTAGATGTGAACCTGTTTTATTGACTTGAATCATATCTGTGACCCAAGATGGCGTTCAAAACGTCCCAGGCCTCCTTTCGAAGCAAACGGCTGCCCCCCCCCCCCCCCCTCCCCCCCAAACCGACCTCAGAACTTGTGTAGACCTGTGGTTTGCCAGGAAAGCGCTTCTGATAAAGTTCACTGCATGCGCTTATCATGCACAGTGCGTGTTATTGTGGACTTTGTTTTATGTCAACTAGGACACGTAGGCCTATGTCCGACGGCTGCACACCACCTGAATGATTAAAGTGCGAAGCAAACAAAACGTGGAGGCTGGCCTAGTGGTCAGAACTCAAAACCCCTGTGAAAGTCGAGGTGGGCGTCCTGAGCTCCCCGAACTGAGAAGACGCATCGGATTGTACGTCATTCACTTTCTGCCTGGACGTTTCTTCGTATTTTGTTGCCGCTCACTTGCTTCCCGCTAAATGCAGAACAAACCTGCTCTCTTTAATCGTCTTGTCGAAACATCATCACATAAACAGATCCTTCAAACTTGCCAGCGCCTAGCGGTTTATAGTGTGGGGTATAGGGCCTGCCGGTAGTAAGTAGATGTACCCGGAATTGATTGTTTCGACTCAGTCGCTCTTTTACACCCCTTCAACAGCTGTGGTTTATGGCTCGACGCTTTCTCAGTTGTGATTTTGCCCCCCAAACATAGCCTCGCTATGACTCAAACCAACGATTATAAATACAAGGTCTGTCTCCCTCCAAATCAGTAAACCATTAAAATGGCCCGGCTAACACCATCAAGGAACTGATGACAATTGTCGATGGATAGAACACATCATGCGTAAGGAGTCAGTCCAGCATCTCACGTCATGCTCCATGGTGCTTCAAGCATCGCCGGTTTACGATATCCTAATTCCTCCACACACAGGCATATTACTGCTTATGGCTCAGCATTATTCAAGATTTAGTTTCTCTTCACCCTTATTAGGGCATGGAGAATTACTCATTTAACACACACTCACACACACACTTCCTTTAAAGATCTGTATTACTATCAGAATCGGTAAATTTGTTGTACAGGTACATGCTTACCACGAAATTGTCTTGCAGTACAGAGCCAAACAATAGACTAACAATTTTACATGGCAACAAAGAATAAAAGCGTATCAAACACACGCACAGGACCCCCCATCAACCTCCCTCCAGCCGTGGGGTACTGCGGCACCAGAGCTGTCAAAATCTAATGTCCTGTCTTTAAAACCTGGTAATACCGTCATGCATGCTTCGCCACTGCCAGGAATTTTATTGTCCTAAATTCTTACCTTCATAGTCAATTCACCTTTGTTGTTGTTTTAGTTGTTGTTGTTGTTGTTCTTCCTCCCCAAATCCTCTCCCTACTTTTCACCTGTGTTAGTTTTGGCTGACGCAGTTTCGCGTGTGGGCCCGCGGAATAAAATAGGTCACCCTGATCAAAATCACAATGTCTGCAGGTTCCCGTGTTGAGTACCAGCGGAATATATCTAGGCGCCAAAACATAATGTTATTGTGCTCTATAACACTGCATTAGATACATACTTGTGATTTCATCAACTGCTTTAATTTCGTGCTGAATACGTATGGTGGAATCTGTGTGGAAGTATTTCTCTTAGTTGCATATTCAACGCAAGAAATACCAGTTTTATTATCTTTCTAGTTTTAAACTTTAATTTGACATTACCTCTATTCATTTCTGACAGTACCGGCTAGCCGTAGCTTTTATTATATCTTGCCAGAGCGCATGATCACAGTTCACGGGTCTTTAAAGTCCGAGGGTGTGAAATTGTCGATTGTGCTGGCAGTTTCTCAAAATTCACGTGCTGGTCATAAAAATGGCGTTACTAAAAGTGTTCACTGTCTTGCTTTTGCTACTGATTTCGTTCAAAAGAAAGCTTCCGGAAGGATGCCTCGTCGTGTTGTAAAATCAGAACTGTTGGTAAGCGGAACGTCCGTGTCCACAACAGCAAGACAATTTGGAGTGTTAAGACAGAGTGTTTGGTTGTGGTTGCATCGCTTCTCGACGACTGGAACCATTTTTGACCGACTCCGCTTCTTCTTCTCGTGTTGCTTAATGTCCTCGGATGTCGGGTTGACATATTAGGGACAAACTGAGACCAATGCGTTAGCATGGTTCAATGACGCTTTACGTCCACAGGGAAACCATAAGGCTTGTTAAGCCCAGGACGGCCACCTCGACTTTCACATAGCTCTTGATCTCTGAAACTACTCCGCTTTAGGCGCCCGCAAGTAACGACTCAGTAACGTGATGGCTGTGTCACTGTCTCGCACCTGCGGAACAGATTTCAGGCAGCAACAGCGACTGTTGGCACCATCCTCGGACTGGTTAGTTCTGGTACTGTCCGGGATCGTTTGCGTGATCAAGGCCTACGCGCAAGGCGCCCTGCTGTTCGTCCAGCTCTCCAGCCGGCCTCGTGACCGTGTCGCATGACTTGCCAGATGCCACCTGCGCGGCTTTAGAAATGCCCGGTGGGTCAGAGTAGAGTTCACTGACGAGTACAGGATGGTGGAATGACCGGAACTCGAATCACAAAATTACTAGACATGCAAGTCATGAAATTATCAACATCCGACCATGTCTAATTAAAGTTCCTGCCAACAAACTCCACTCAAACGAAAACAGTCCAACGAATTTGAGAGAGTGAGAGAGAGAGAGAGAGAGAGAGAGAGAGAGAGAGAGAGAGAGAGAGAGAGAGAGAGAGAGAGAGAGAGAGAGAGAGACGTACCTGAAACACTGATGAAAAACGACTGTAAATCAAAACGAGATTCAGTTATCAATACAGTCTAGAATTAGGCTTAACCCCCCTCTCCCGCCACTCCAAAGATATTTTTAATTGTTAAAAGTGTGGGGTATAGGGATTCCGTTCACGTGTGTATCACGAAGTGGCGTAGAACGTGAAACTGATTGAATCACAACAGCCCGGCTGACACCTTTCTTCTTCCTTCAGGCTTCTTGGGCCGCCATTTCAGCGGAGTCTCTCGAAGTGACTCCCGACAATTATGCATAGCTACAGGATAGCGCGTCCATGGCAGGTGAGTGAGGTTCTGATCAGTTTAGGTCTGCGGGTTCAGGTTGTCTCTTTTCATTGTCGACAATATCACGCTTTAATTGTGGCTTATTGGGTGGCCTAACAGTAACAGGCACACAAGCGGCAGTCGGCAAAAGGGTTTGACCTAGCGGTAAGGCTGGTAAGTTTCAGCTCTCCCTTCTGCTCAAAAAGGGTGTGTTTTGTGGACACTGTCTTGTGACTGTCCAACACAATTAATAAAACATAAAAATGGCTGCCATCGCTGCCCATCTTCATGCAGGAGTCATTCTGGTGGTGGCAGTGTTGCGATAGGTATATAATCTCCCCCTTCCCCCACCTCCGTACCCCCTTCCCCCCCTTCTCCCGTCCCTAATAAGCATTATGGTGTTCGTGGACGTTAAACATCATGTTGGCTTTTTTTTTTTAACGGGCTTCCGCTAGAAAAACGACCGATTGATTCACTGCGGTTACTTCTAGATAACAGACGTGTGTTTTTTGTGTGGTGTTTGTGTGTGTGTGTGTGTGTGTGTGTGTGTGTGTGTGTGTGTGTGTGTGTGTGTGTGTGTGTGTGTGTGTGTTGTTTTGTTTTGGTTGTTTGTTGTTTGTTTGTTTGTTTTTCGTTCCTGTCTGACAGTGAGAATAATTTTCAAACTACAATAGGGGCGTGCACAGATACTTTTGGACGGGAGTATTTGAACCAACCGAAGAAGGAGACTTGACTGTGCAAGTGACAGTCCGATGCATCAGATCTGTGCGAAAGAACGAAGCTACACATAGATCCAAAAGCATAAAAGGTTCAAAAGCACATGCGAATTTTCGGGGTAATCCCCTTTATCAAGCTACAACACGACACTTACACAACAGGTAAACGGTGAAAAATGATGAAAAATGAGATGGAGAGCTAAACCACTTATCTGTTTGGGGTTGAACTATGTTGCTTTCCTGTCCAGCACTTGGAAGAATGTTGACAGGACAGGAAAACAACACAGCTCAACCAAAAACAGATAAGTGGTTTAGCTCTTCATCTCATTTTTCATCGTTTTTCACCGTTTAACTGTTGTTTAAGCGTCGTTTTGTAGCTTGATAAAGGGGATTACCCCAAAATTCGTATTTTGTATTTTGTCCTAATAAATAGCGTTCTTGTGAATCTTTTATGTATTTGGATCTTGTTTTGGAACGCTAGCAGTCATTCTTGTTTCAGATTTTTGAACCTCCACATAGAGTTTCGTTTGATCGGGTCACTGCAGGACAGAAAATTACCGAAAATCACAACACCACGCGCTGCCTACATAAAAATGAGGGGTAGACTGACACCCTAAAAACCAAAGTAAGCACTACAACAGGCAGAGAATGAAACTGAACGCAAAAGAAAGAAGCTGAACGCAAAAGCCTGTGGCAAATTTTTTTTTTTTTTTTTTTTAAGATGAAACAACACAAATACCAGAGTTAAACGAAAAATGGCTACTCTAATCAGGCAAGCAAAAAAATGAAACCAAATGACCAGATGGAAAGGATGGTGAAAATGACGAAGAAAGATTACGGAGAAAGAGGGATGGCAGAAAATCCACTACTCCCACCCTATGGAAAAACGTACATGGTAACTAACTGTCCCGGACAGCGTACAATGTGACAAAGGCTGGAAACGCGTAATCCATGCACACAATACAAACCATACACCGTTGCTAACAGCCACTGGGCAACAGACGTTCATGATGTACCCACATAAAGAAATATGAAGTTGCCTCGACTAGTGGGGCACTCCGAGGTTATCAAATCACTCCCACATCCAAAATGAACGAAATAACTTGAGAAACAAAAGGGAAAGCAAAGAGAGGAAAAACTAAAATAGTCTGAGTGGAAACCAAGAACCTCACTGACCCAAACCCGAAACCCTAACCCAGGGAAACCACAAAGTATCTAGTCTGATCAACTAGAAAAAGTGACAGGCATAAAGGATAAGGCAAACAAAGAAGTTGGGATGAATACAAAACAAACATTCCGTAATGCCGCTGTCTGATGACCTGAAAGCTTCACCCTCCCTCCAGACTCTTAAAGCTAAACTAAAACCGCATTTCTTCCACCAAGCTTTCTGATTTATTTGTACATGCTTACTTCTGCCTGTCTCATATCCTCTGTGTGTGTGGGTGGGTGGGGTGGGGGGTGCAGGAGTAAAGGGGTAGCCGGGGGGTGGGGGTGGATTTATTTTCTTTATTGTATATTGCTGCTTCTCATACGCTACATCTACCTTATATTTCATGTGTATTGTTAGTTATCGGATGTTTTATTTTGTTGAGCACATTATCTTTGATATTTTTCTCAGTTAACGTTGAAAATGTCGGAGACTGTTGAAAAGCGCAGTGAGTTTGTGTAGATTAGAGAATAGCGCTAGGCTTAAACTTGAAGTGATCTATTAGTATTTATTACTACTGTAAAGGCAGGGGTCGTCACAACAAAAACGGACTGAAACGCCAGGAATCTGACAAAGCTATACAAAGAAACAAAAATGGACATTGACTGAAATCGAAATAAACACAAGAAAAAAGAAAAAAGAAAAAAAGAAAAGAAAAGAAAGTCAGGGAAAATAAACAAAATCCCAGCTGTTGGCAATGGCGTCGCCGGACCTCCATCCTTGGAGATTCGAAGTGGAAATTGTTCTAAGTTGATCACCCTGTGGGCACCCTTGCAACCATTTTGCCGTGTTTGGGCGACTGAACGCAAAACGAGAAAAAACAAAAAAAAAAAACAAAAAAAAAAACTGAGTGCCGCTTGTGATACTAGCATGTGAGATTTAAAAAATATTAAAAAATCCGCGCTAAAAATAGCAATATTCCGCGTCTCTGATTGGTTAAGATCGGCGACCGCGTGGCGCTTGCGGATGGGCACCGGCTTGCGCCCAGTAAAATTCTGATCATGGGTGAACGGTAGTCTGGGGGCGGGGATAGCACATGTCTTATTTCGTTATTTTGATAACACGATGAACAGCGTCAGGCAGGATGGGAGGGAGAGAGGAAGGAAGAGAGTGTGAATATATCCCCTCCCACCTACCCCCACCCCTCTCTGACTCATACATGGTAACACGCACACTTACACATGGTGATTTGGCAAGGAAGAAAGACCAGCAAACGGGCAAAAGGTCGGGAAACTGGCACTCGGCAAGTTGGCGCTGTCGGAAAACTGGCACGGAGGCATAGCAAACAAAATACGAATCACACACAAAAAAATCACTGTGTCCAGCTTGGCACTGAAAGTTACAAACACATTTCCATCAGTGGATCACATGTACACACACACACACCGTATGCATACGCATGCACGCTTGCGCGCGCGCTTACACACACACACACACACACACACACACACACACACACACACACACACACACACACACACACACACACACACACACACATGGTGCTTCACTGCACAGCCTGATTTCAGCAATCTCCTCGGTTCTAACGCATCCCACTACCAGTGATCACATACACTCTGGGCATGCACCAACTCTTTCAAAGTCAGAAGATTGGCATGCACCAACTCTTTCAAGAGACTGGCTTCCACCAAACTTTCAAAGTCGGCAGGTTGCTATCCACCAAGCTTTCAGAGTCGGAAGATTGGCACTAAACCTCGTTCTAACAAGCAGAAAGAGTTGGGAAACTGCCCGGCGGCAAACTGTCACGTGGCAAAGTGGCTCGTAACCCCAAGACACACCATTATGTGTAAAGTGACCCGTATCCCAAGTCACCGTCACGTGTAAAGTGACCCGTATCCCAGGTCACCTTCACGTTTAAAGTGACCCGTATCCTAAGACCCATCATTATGTGCAGACACAGTGACCTGTATCCCAGATCATACCGTCACGAGCAGACACTGATCGGTATATAGACACATCGTTACGGGTAAAGTGACCCGTATCCCGTACACACTGACCCGTATCCCAAGACACATCGTCACGTGCAGACACACTGACCCGTATCCCAAGACACATCATCACGTGTACAGACATTGACCCGTATCCCAAGACACATCGTCACGTGCAGACACACTGATTTGCATCCCAAGACACATCATCACGTGTACAGACATTGACCCGTATCCCAAGACACATCGTCACGTGCAGACACACTGACCTGCATTCCAAGACACATCGTCATGTGTAGACACACTGACCCGTATCCCAAGACACATCGTCACGTGCAGACACACTGACCCGTATCCCAAGACACATCGTCACGTGCAGACACACTGACTCGTATCCCAAGACACATCGTCATGTGCAGACACACTGACCCGTATCCCAAGAGACATCGTCATGTGCAGACACACTGACCCGTATCCCAAGACACGTCGTCACGTGCAGACACACTGACCCGCATCCCAAGACATCACGCGTACAGACACTGACCCGCATACCAAGACACATCATCACGTGTACAGACTTTGACCCGCATCCCAGGACACATCGTCACATGCAGACACAGTCTAATGAATCTGCTTGCATACAGCCGTGTTCTCATCGGCGATAACAGATGCTACCGTCACGCTCGAGCTGTTTCGGGGACAGTGAGCGCGATGTGTCGGTTGGTGTGGGCACTCTGCGCACTATCCATTCCCTTCCTTGTAGTTTTCCTCGTCAACTTAAGCGCTGTTTACATGGCGCATTTTGCACCGGCTTCACGCCGTTTTTCTGTTGGCGCAAATCCGGCAAGGCAAATTACGCACAAGATCGTCTGAGTGAACATATCCCACCAACCAACCATCACCAACTCTCATCAACTCTGATTTTTAGAGCTGAGCACTACTTTACTCACCACCGTCTTCTCCCCCCCCCCCCCCCCCCCCCCCACTTTGCCACGGTGAACATTTGGCGTGATGTGAATGACCATTTTGACCAATGAGAACGATGTTTCTGCACTGGTGGCGGGAAAGCTCGAAAGGCAGCTACTCTGGCAATGTTTCCCAAGGTCAAAACACTCAGATGTCAGTTTCAGTGTCTGCTTCAGGAACATCAAAAGGAATTCCAATGGCATGTATGAGTTAATAATATACGTATCTCCTTCTCGAGTACTGCAGTCAATTAATAATAATAATAGATTATTTATGGCGCTACATCTCGTAAGAGTCCAGAGCGCTTACAAACACATAAAGATACGCTCATTTCATTACACACGTGATGGCCTAGATTGGAAGGCTAGCGATGCATCAGCTGAGTAAATGGACTGAATTATTATTATTGAACGTTTTTATATAGCGCAGTTCTCTGCTCTCGAGCAGACTCATTGCGCTTGCATGTGATTCTACATGAGTGAATAACCTCCTATAGCGCGTTTTTGAATATCCACCGAAGTGGTGTACTTACAGCGCTGGCATGGCTGGTGCCCCATGAAACTGCTGCCATCTAGGCGCGTTCTGTGTCCACCATACAACCATGCCACTTCATGCAAAGCCACATACGTAAGGTGTATGCGTGTTTAGCTGTAACCTGCCACCTGCACTTTTGGCAGAATGACCGGGGTCTTTTACGTGCTATTGCGGCAACACGGGGGTGGAACGGATACCGAAATAAGAGTCAGCACAGAAAGTCGACCCTGGAAAAGAAAATTCTCCCGCCGCACCTGCAGGGATTCAAACCCGCGACCTTTCGATCTCGAGTCCGGCGCTCTAACCACTGAGCTATCCCCGCCCCGATGTGTTGACGGAGATACTGAAACAAAACGATGGGGATATTCGGATACTGTATACATAAAAAGACCCCAAAAATAAATAAATAGACCACCTGATAGAGTGAGAAATTCCCTTACAGACTGAATCGGACTGGCTTACTGGATGACTGATGTTATTGCGTGTTTACAGTGTAGATTCTCACTGACATAACCTCGTCTTTTGTGTGTGTACAGGAGGCACAGCCGGAGTCTCAGATGTTCTCTGATTAATGCCGGCTGACTAAACAGGACCCACAGATATACACTATCCACAATGGATACTTCAACCGGGCTACGAGAGTGTGGCACTACCAGTCATGTGACAAGCTGTTCGGAAAGGGGGCTGGACGGAAGTCGTACACTCGATGGAGCACTGCCACGTCACTGAGTAAACAATACCCATACTGCACCATCCATCATGGCCACTCCAGCCAAACAGTCACGGAAAGACATCACCTGCCAAATGACTGAAGCTGTACAGCGGAAGGATTGGTTGGAAGTAGTACGTTTGATGAAGCGCGACCATCGGAGAGAACTTTCTCAGAAGCTGAGAAGGAGGGCCACGGATGAAATTAGTAAACTGTGTGATGACCCAGTTTGTTTGAGACTCTTGGTGACACACTGTGACGATGACGTGAGGGATATTATTACAAACAATATGGTAACACGAGGTAGGTGGTCAGTGGTTGGTGAAGCGTTACGGAGGGGTGTCAGTGATTCACAATGCAGATGGGCGATTGACGAGGCATGTAGACATGCGTCTGACGACGAATTCACCGACTACATACTACCTCACTGTGCTGACAATCAGCTGGACTCTGTACTGACATCACTGGTGGAGCGAGGTATGTGGAGTGCTGTGGGGATGGTGTTGGAGAAAAGTGTCAGTTACCCACAGCATGGATGTGCGAATGACGAGGCATCTGAGCAGGACATCACATTCAGCATGCTACGTCGTCGTCCTGACAGTCAGCTGGACTCTGTGCTGACGAAGCTGGTAGAGAGAGGTCTGTGGAGTTCTGTCAGGACTGTGTTACAGCGAGGTGTCAGTGACTCACAGCACAGATGGGCGATTGACGAGGCATGTAAACAGGCATCAGATGAGAAAATCACAGCCTACATACTACTTCACTGCGCTGACGATCAGCTGGACTCTGTGCTGACAATTCTGGTAGAACGAGGTCTGTGGAATTCTGTGGGGAGGGTGTTAGACCGAGGTGTCAGTGACACACAACACAGATGGGCTATTGATGAAGCATGTAAACAAGCGTCTGAGAAAGAAATCATAGACTGCATACTACGTCACTGCTTTGGCGATCAGCTAGACTCTGTGCTGACATCACTGGTAAAGCGAGGTCTGTGGAAATCTGTTTGGACAGCGTTAGAGCGAGGTGTCAGTGACTCCAAACGCATATGGGCGATTGACGAGGCATGCAAGCATGCATTAGATACTGAAATCGTAGACTACATACTACGTGACTGCGCTTACAATCAGCTAGACTCTGTGCTGACACCACTGATGCAGCGAGGTCGGTGGGAACTTGTAAGGAGGGTGTTAGAGTCGGGTGTAAGTGTCAGTGACTCGCAATACAGATGTGTGATTAGCTTGGCGTGTAAGCATGCATCAGATGAGAACATCGTACGCTACATACTGCCTCACTGCCCTGACAATCAGCTGGACTCTGTGCTGACACAACTGGTGAAGGAAGGTCTGTGGAGCTCTGTGAAGAGTGTGTTAGAGCGAGGTGTCAGTGACTCACAACACAGATGGGCGATTGGCGAGGCCTGCAAACGAGGAGATAATGCGGATGTTAAATTGTGCATACAGCCATTCCTCACAGGGAATGGACTACCCCAGTTTATTTATGATGGTGCTAACTACTTGCTGACACAACTGATAAAACGAGATATGTGGGAACACGCAGAAATGTTGCTGTTTGAGATTGTCTGTGAAACACTGTACCGATGGGCCGTTGTTGAGGACAACACAGAGCCTGACGATGCGGCGTTTTGGAACATGGTCAGAAATCCTTGGTATGGCGTGAGGAATCTCTGTGAACTGTGTCAGATTGCACGACGTCGTGAATTTCGTAGGTTAAAATTGTCGCAACGTCTTGATGAGTTGTCTTATGAACTGTGTGAGGTACTCACTGACTCACTTTTGGAGAGTGTGTTTGAAGCATGGTGCACTACACAGGCACTGAAAAAAGAGTACAAATCAGCTACTGATCCATCCGAATTAACTGAGAAATTGCACAGCAAAATCAATCGTCATATCCGCAATTCCACACCAGGTTCAGACAACAAAGGCTCTGTCATACGCAAACTAATACACCCGCTTTATGCGAAGTTCAGTGAAACAACTAAGTACGGCGATAGAAAACATCTCTTTTTTGCGGTGCATTTCATTAAGTCTCTCATTAAACACACTTACACACGAAGAACGTGCACAGCCATCACTGAAGACATCATGGTGATTCTGGCCACCGTCCCTGTTGTTCCCGACGTACAAAGCGTGGCCCTCAGAGTCCTGCTACGTCACAAGAGGTGGGACGTCATCAGTCACGCCTGCCTGTCGCACGTGTGGGAGCAAGTTCGGCGGCAGTTGTTCCAGGCAGCTGTGGAGCAGAGACAGTGGAGCGCCGTCAAGCGGTGGGCGGACCACTCACTGTATGACGACCAGCGTGGCTGGGCACTGGAAGAGGCGTTCCAAGAGAAGCAGTGGGACGTCTTCCTGCTGCTGGCTGACTACGGACTGGTGGAGAGCGAGCTGATGTGTGTGCACTACCGGCTGGCCAAACACGCGGACTGGGACACAGTTCTTCAGCTGTTTGAGCGGGGAGGTGACGTCACCGATGTGAAAGAGTTACTGACTGGACCTAAATCACGAAAAGCAGCATACGACAAGAACGATGCTTTGAAGCGTCAACAAAGAGCTTCTGAGCTTGGAGTACTTGAAAGTGATTTGAATGCCAGAAGAACGGCCATGAAGACAATGAAGAGAGCAGCAAAGCAAGGTGATTGGAGTGTTGTTCTGTTCAGTCTCCAACGAAGGCCAGTCGTACATCACATCCACCTGGTTCTGAAGGCAGCAGTGGCCAATGGCGTCTGGCACGTGGTGAGGCAGCTGATAAAACTTGGGATAGACGCTGCCCAGCGAGACTCGCTGTTCACCAGAATGGTTAAACAACGGCAGTGGGGGGTTTGCATGGTGCTGTTAGAGCAGGGTGTGAGCGTAGAGCTGTGTGTGACTGCTCTGCCAGAGCTGATGGACATGGACCAGTGGACGCTGGTGGCCAGGGTGATGATGTACGACGTGGACGATGCCGTGAGACGACAGGTGATGCAGCGTGCCATGGAGAGGAAGCAGGGGACTGTAGTGTGGCAATGCGTCATCACCATGCACGGCGACCGGCTGTCTATGGAAGAACGGAAGGAATTATTCCAGGAGGCATTGAGCCGTCAAGTCTTGCAGGCGATCAAACCTCTGATAGAAATAAAGGACGCCACCGGAATCCAACACCGTGATACCGTTCTGCCCGAAGCCGCTGAGCAGCACCAGTGGGATGTGGTGGACCACTGCCAACTTCACCACGCTGACATCGACATGAAGGACGCTGAGAGCCACACACCGATGCACAGGGCGGCCCAGAAGGAAGACTGGGAGGCAGTGAAGGCGTTAACAAAGAGAGGTGCTGACCCTTCTCTGCTGGACCGTTGGGGTACGTCTGTGCTTCACATGGCGATAAGAGCAGAACAGTGGGACACTGTGAAGTTGCTGATTCAGTACCATGGTGACATCCATCAACTGGATACCCGTTACAGTGAAACGCCGCTCCAGATGTTGATTACCACATGCCAGGGGGGGATCATCGAGCACACGTTGATGTGGTGTCCTGACCAGTGGAAGGGAGTGAATAGAAAAGGGGAGACAGCTCTGCACGCGGTGTGTTTGTCTGGCTGTCCCAGCGCCTTGTACTACCTGGTGGCCAGGGGAGTTAACCCTGAAGCTGTGACGACGAGAGGACACTCGGCATTGACATACGCAGTGGCGTGCAAAGAGTGTCCACAGAAGATGGTGGCAGAGTGCATCAAGCTGGGCTTCTGTGCGTACCACCCACACATCACTGAGACTGCGAAATCCCTGGCACAAAGAATGAGAAATTATTTTCTTGGAACCAGGACGCATGACGATTATACAAGACGGTTATACTCAGTGAAAATGGCTGTGTGGTGTGGCTTACCCGCTGTGGCGCGGATGCTGTATGAATCAGGGTTGTGTTCCTACACAGACTTGTTCAAGCTGCGCCCATTCCTGACAGACATGTCTTCTGGGACTCGGAGTACATATTATACAAACCAAACTTTCTTCATCAAGGATGTATTTGTTCTCGGACATAACTATAGCAGGCAGAAGTATTGCTCTGGGGAAGGAACCACCGCGGCAGTAAAAGCGGCAGCTGATTACCTGATGAAGGTGTGCAGCACACCTCGCAGCCTGAAGTCCTCGTGCCGCCTGGTGATCTCACGCTGCGTCACTGTCCGCCGTCAGCGTCACCGAGACGCCACGTATGCACAGCTCCCGCTGACAGAGGAGTTGAGGAACTACGTGATGTTCTCGGACCTCACTGACCCAGACTATGGTCAGCGTGAAACTGAAGGTGACGAAGAGAAAGACTAGATGACAGTTGTGACCATGATTATTTCTAGGGTTTCGTTTGGGTGATGCATTGCGGTGGTAACAATACCTTCCACAATGAACTGCAGTATATTCACGGAGATTATGGCACACCCAAATATCATTTGAAAAAATGAGTCACAGAGTTTGTAACAAGGCTGCCTCTGTGGCAGGAGATGAGGAAGTACATGATGTTATCTGATCTCACTGACCCAGACTATGGTCAGCATGATACTGACCCAGACTATGGTCAGCATGATACTGACCCAGACTATGGTCAACATGATACTGGCCCAGACTATGGTCAGCATGATACTGACCTAGACTATGGTCAACATGAAACTGACCCAGACTATGATCAACATGAAACTGAGATAGACGAAGAGAAAGACTAGATGACAGTAGTGAATAGGATTATTTCTGAAAGGTTTCTTTCGGATGATGCGTCGCTCTGGTAATCTTTCATTCTCTAATGATGATTGAGTATGATAATCATTACTGATGCTGATTGAACTTTGGGGATGAGAATTGTATTGAGATATCTGACAAAGTCGTATTGAGAGTGAGAGCAAACAGGAAATAATTAAAGAAAACTGATGCAGAGAGAGAGAGGGAGGGAAGAAACTTGTTTAATGACAGTCACCCTGTGTAAATGGGAAAATGAATGACTGTGTGATGACAGAGAGTGACACTTTGTGAATGGAAAGATGAAGGACTGTGATGACAGAGTGTGACATTGTGTGAATTGGAATATATATATGTGATGACAGAGAGTTAAACGGTGTGAATGGGAAGATGAAGGACTGTGTGATGACAGAGTGAAACAGTGTGAATGAGAAGATGACTGTGTGACAACAGAGAGTGACACTGTGTGAATGGATTTTTTAAATATGCAAGACTGTGTGATGGCAGAGAGTGAAACGGTGTGAATGGGAAGCTGAAGGATTGTGTGATCACAGAGAGTGACACTGTGTAGATGGGAAGGTAAAGGACTGTGTGACAGAGAGTGACACTGTGCGGATGGGAAAATAAAGGACTGTGTGACAGAGAATGACACTGTGTGGATGGGAAGATGAAGGACTGTGTGATGACAGAGAGACCAGAGTGACGCTGTGTGAATAGGAGCTCTGAGATTCGAAGGAGCAGTTTTGTTTGTGTTTTGTACGTAGCATCTAACAATGCAGATGTTGTGAACTGGCTAGGTTTGCATGAAGTTACATAGTGTCTGAAAGCTTATGAGTGAGTGTAATAATAACAATAATGGAAATTTCTCTGAACATGGTTAGTTAGTTTTGTCTTTTCAAACATGATAATGATACATAACTGACAAAAAGCATTAAATATGGATGTAATTGACCTTAATTGTGTTTTAATGAAATTAATGTTTGAAACTTTTGTGTAAATGAATGTACTTTATTTTCGCTTTTGCGATGTACAAAATGTTTGAAAATTGAACATATAAAGGAACATAGTTTTTGTGACTTGAAACATTATGTCAGACAGTTGGGGCTGGTAGCATCAATGTGTAATGTCTGACAGCTGCTGCTGTAGGTAGTTTTGTGTTTTGAAACATGTCTGACATCTGGTGATATCACATTATCAGTGAATGTAGTTAACTTTGTGTTTTCAGCCAGTGTCTGACATCACAAAGTGCAGTTTAACTTTATGTGTTTAAACATAGCGCTTGACAACAAGTGTTATCATTCTTAACTTTATGTGTTTAAACATAGCGCTTGACAACAGGTGTTATCAGTCTTAACTTTATGTGTTTAAACATAGCGCTTGACAACAGGTTTTATCAGTCTTAACTTTATGTGTTTAAACATAGCGCTTGACAACAGGTGTCATCATTCTTAACTTTATGTGTTTAAATATAGCACTTGACAACAGGAGTTATCAAACTCAAAGAATGCAGTTAATTTTCAATTATATTTTTATGGAATGCATCATCTCCCCCCTCCCTTTCTGATTGCAGTTCTGATTTTTGCTGTCGTGTACTTGGTCATTGTGAAGCATGTTGTGCCCATTGCATTTTAGGCACTACAGCAATCTGATTATTATTATTTTGAAATATTTGTTGTTGATTATTATAATCTTAATAATATCAAGATGAATATAAAAAAGAAGGGGGGGGGGGAGGGGGGGACAGCAGAACCAAACAGCAGAACCTAAAGCCGATAAGTGTGCTATATGTCATTTTTCTTTGTCTAACTGTTGTTTAACTGTTGTTTTGCGCTTGTTGTGCTTTGTTGTAATAAATAGCATTCTTTTAACCTTTAAAAAGTTTCGATCTAAGATTAATGAAGTTATTAGTTATTGTAACATTTACTATATTTACAGTGTCTAAGAACAAAACAACATTGGTTTTCTTTGTGTTTTAAAACACATTGTTTCACAGCTGATGTTATGATTAAATGTGATAGTTACTATATTTACAGTGTCTAAGAACAAAACAACACAGGTTTTCTTTGTGTTTGAAAACACACTGTTTCACAGCTGATGTTATGATCAAATGTTGTTATCTTCTCTTTTTTGCAAGCATTTTTTCAAGCAACGTATGTTTGCAATGATTGTAGTTAACTTTGCCTTTGTCAGTAACCTCAGGCATAGTATCTGACAGCTGAATGTTGATAACCTTGTGTGCTCGAAGATTTTTTTTTTTTTTTGAGAACTGGTATGTAGTTAATTTTACTATATTTTATATCTATAATTTTATATTTACAATGTATGAATTGAAACGAAAACTGAAGATGACATGTAACACAGTTTGGTGTGTGCTTTGGAGCAGTGTCTGACAACCGGTGTTAGGCATAATGAATGACTGCAGCCAGCTTAACTATAATGTCTGATGACTGCAAGTGGAACAGTTTGAATGACTGCAGAACGTAACCTTTTGTTTTCAGCCATTGCAACGGTGCTTTAATGTAGTTAAACGCCTTTGATAAAAAAAAGTACAAATTCTCCCAGTGAATGTATTAACCATTATGATTGTAAATGCAGTACCTGATGACTGGTGTTACCAATGAATGTAGTTCACTGCCTTTCTAAGATCAGTGTCTGGTGACTGGTGTTATCATTGAATGTAGTTAATTCGCTCACTTTGAATACAGCCATCTTTTGTCCATTTCAGTAGTTTACAAAATGGATTAGTTTTCTGATTTATTTGTAAGCATTAGGCTACAGTACCACTGGAAATGTACCCATTGTTGTAGGCATACATAAGAAAATGTTACCTTTTCTCTGCGAGGGTTTATTTTGGGAGTAGTGTGGCATGAGCTGATGATAAGTCAGTCTATGTAGTGGTTTGGACATGGAGAGAGGGGGCCACTTTGTACGGAGTAATTGACTATTATGCTGTATAGACAAGGGAAGCTATATTATGACAAATACGGTTTGTTTGTTTTTCCTCGCCATTGCTTTTTGAGCTGACCCTGTGCGGTTGACGGTACTAAAATCCAGTAACTCACTGTTGCTGATTTTTCTGATTATTCCCATTCATTATTTGTTATTGTTATCATTGATCAAATTCTCTTTTTATTGAAGGGTGAGGAACCGCCAGTGTGCATCGGATGTGATAAACGTTTAACCATAGAGCATTTTTTACTTACTTGTTCAGATCTTATTGAAATAAGAGAGAGCAACTTTACAGCTAAATCACTGCACATGTTGTTTCAGGATATTTCACCTGAGAAGAATTTTAACTTTTTGAAAGAAATTAATATTTTTGGAAACATTTAAATTTGAGATCATTTTTAGATATGTTTGTGTTTTCACCTTTTAAGCATGGTTTTAAAACTGTATATAGACCCATTTTAAGACAGACACATTATTCAAAATTAAGTATATAATATGAGATGTGTATCGCCCTGATATAACCGCACCGGTTGACTGGGCGTTAAAACACCAACTTACTTCTCTGCTCTTGAGCAGACTGCCTGCGCTCATGCCGCATGGGGTTTTGATTTCGTTCGTTCTGTTTTTGCTTAATGTCCTCAGATGCTAAAAGCATATTAGGGACAATCTATAAAGTAAGCTTGTTTTGGATATATGGGGTTTTGAATGAGTGGGTATCCTTTTATAGCGCGTTTTGTTTTGATATCAACCGACGTGGTGTAGTGACAGCGCTGATTGGTTGTTGCATGGCTGGTGTCACATGAAACTGCAGTGCCGTCTCGACGCAATTTCTGTGTACACCATACAACTATGCATCAGTTTACAGTGTCATTTCATTCAAAGCCAAATCGGTAGGGTGCCTGTGTGTTCAGCTGTAACCTGCCACCTGCACTTTTGGCAGAATGTCCGGGATCTTAAATGTGCTACTGCAGTAACGGGGTGGGGAGGGGGGAGGGGATACCGAAATAAGAGAAGAGTCAGCACAGAAAGGTGACCCGGGAGAAGAAAATTTTCCTACCCTTCCTCCGGGGACTCATTCGAACCCGGGACTTTTTGATCAGGAGTCAGGTGTTCTACCACTGAGCTGTCCCCACTCCCACTGCTTTTAGTGTTACTTCATACATTGCCTTTTTCTCTTTTATTTTTTGCACAGATTCGTTGCAGTGTTAAATAAAATAATTTCACCAAATTAATATGCCTACGAAAAATGATTTGTGTGTGGAAAGTATTGCATACTGTTTCAGTTATATTTGTTGTAACCTGTTGCCAGTGAACTGCCCAATTTGTAGTGTGCTACATGTAAAATAATCATTCTTAAAGTGCAGACTATAGTTTCCCTTCTTTGCAGCCTTGACCTTACTGTCTGATATGTTTACATGTCAGATATTTTGTATCTTTCGCATGGTCACTGGTATTCTCACGGTAGTGACAGTTCGTAGCTCAATTTATTCCAGTAACTCTAGTGAAATTGAAGATCCTTCTTCCAACTTCAAAATTATGCCCTCGCTATTTTCAAGCATCCTTAATCCAAAAGTACCTGAATCCAAACAATGTTGTCTTTTCTCCACAAATTAACGTTTTGCCACTGTACACTGCCGCGCTGGGTTTTCGCCATACACACTGTACAAAAACCTACAATGTACAGTTGCAGACGCAGTGATGTCGGCACAATTCTGTTTGACTATGCATTGGACTAGTGCAGTAGTGTAATTATTTGTCGCAAGGAGAGTTTGGTCTCATCGTCTGAACACCGCAACCTACAGGCTACACGTACGGCGCCATCATTTGCACTGCGGTCAGCAAAGAGTTAACCGCTAGGTATGGACAGGCTATAGTCACCCTCAGATGTGTGCTGTTTTAGTCATGGACGTAGATATAGGTCCATGGTTTTAGTTGTCAGATGGGCACCAAGCCCGTGCCACTGGCCCGTCTGCTGTACATGGGGTAAACTTCTGGGGACCTAGTATAACAGGCTAGTGGGCGCTTTGGTAACCGTAATAGTGGAACCGTTGAAAAACAGATAGCGGATCTCAGGACAATGAACAACGGCTGTTGACAAAGTTCAGCTGAGATCGTTATTAAATGCAGCTCCGAAGAAATGAGACAGACCAGCAGATGATATAACGAAGAAATTAGATAGGCCAGCAGATGATATAACAAAGAAATGAGACAGGCCAGCAGATGATATAACGAAGAAATTAGATAGGCCAGCAGATGATATAACGAAGAAATTAGACAGGCCAGCAGATGATATAACGAAGAAATGAGATAGGCCAGCAGATGATATAACGAAGAAATGAGACAGACCAGCAGATGATATAACGAAGAAATTAGATAGGCCAGCAGATGATATAACGAAGAAATCAGACAGGCCAGCAGATGATATAACGAAGAAATTAGACAGGCCAGCAGATGATATAACGAAGAAATGAGACAGGCCAGCAGATGATAAAACGCCCAGTCCCATCGTAAAGGCCGTAGGCGTGCCAGGACGAACCTTACAATATGGACGTTATGCGCCATGTGGTTAAATACTCATCTATGCTGCAACAACAACAAAACCACCCATGTCCGGCATTGCCCCCCCCCCCCCCCACCCCCACCCCCCCCCAAAAAAAAAGAGAAAAAAAGAGAGAAAAGAAACACCAAAAAACACCCAAAATACACCGAAAAACAACAACAAACTTAGACCTACCAACCTCTCAATTTAACTGTGTAAAAATAATTATGCAGATCTGTGTTTTGTCAGGAAAGAGTGTCTGATCTGGTAAAGGTCATGCACGGTGCGTGTCATTGTGGGAATTCCCGGTTTTACGTCAACTAGGACACCCGCACCCCGCCTAGCTTGACCTTGCTACGCAAACAGAAAGTCGTGGTTGTTGGCCGAATGGTTAGGCCGGCCGGTAGTAAGCAGATGCACTCGGGATCGATTGTTTCGACTCGTTTCTTTTTTCTTCTTTACACGTCTTCAAAAGATGTGGTTTCCTGTAGCCCGATGCAATCTCAGTTGTGACTTTGCCAGCCCAAGCCAGTGAACATAATGGAACACTAAACACGATGGTCCACACATCTTTGTTTCTCTTCAGATTAATAAAACAGTACTGAAAATGGCCCAGCTGACACCATCAAGGTTAGTTAGTTAGTAAGTTGGTGCTCTGAGCCCAGTCAACCACAAAGGGTTCTATTAGGGCTAAAAACAATTTTAGGTTTATCTCCTAGTTATTTATAAAGGAAAGTGTAAAACGTTCTACCTAACACCATCAAGGAACAGTGAACTGACAGGAATTCGAATCAAAACAATTACCAGATATGCAAGTTGTTAAATGTGAAATTATCAACAGGAGATAACAGTCTAATCAAATTCCAGCTGGCAAACTCCACTCAAACGAAAACAACTGAACGATTTAAAAAAAAAAAAAAAAAAAAAAAATCATATCCAAGACGCTGGTGAAAAACGACAGTAAATTAAAACGAGTTTTAGTTACAGATACAGTGCAGCGATAGGCTCTACTCTCCCGCCCCACCTGGGATTCCGTCCGCGTGCGTATCAGTCACGACTCGGTGGCGTTGGACGTGAAACTGATTGAACCACAACAGCCAAGCCTCTGACAACACCTTTTTTTGCTTTCATTTCAACGGAGTCTCTCGAGGTAGCCAGCGGCAGCCAACAAATGGCAACCAACAACGCATAGTTACTGGATAGCGTGGATTTCACAGCGCGTCCATGGCCGTGGAAGGTGAGTTCCGACAGTATCCGGTTTTAATCGTGGCTTGGATCGCCTAATACGCATTGGCTTGTGTCCAGTAAACTGAAATTCTGATGTCGGTGAACAGTAGGCTTGAGCTGTGAAAACAACAGTTTCAAACAATGCAGTGTTTTCAATCGCGCTCTCGCGTATTTATTTGTATGTCTTACAGTTTACGTCAACTGTTTTGTTCGCAGCCAACACCGACCGCGCGATTTCGGGTGGACCTCACTGGTGTATGAACTAATAGGCTGTAACTTGACCTAGCTATTTTGGTGGACCTCATTGGTGTATGAATAGGCCGAGATGTAATGTACCAAAGAATCCGTGGGGGTGCACCGGAGTTACAGCCCTTGACGTAAGGGTACTGTCTTTGACATCGACTGTACACGCCAAACCGCGGTTGAAAAACACCTGATTTAATCACCGATTTTTTCCCCCTTTCGTTGTTGTTGATCATAATGATTAAAATCAATATATAACAAACAGAAAAAAGGACAGATTTTCTTTATTTCTAAGAATTTCCACATTAGAAGCATACTATGGTTAGCTAAAGCATCACTGTGAGCCAATGCCTCACCATATTTCAACACCAACCTACGACCTAACTAACCACATTTCGTTTCTGTTTATTTAAGACAACACAAAAGGCACTTAGACGGACATTCATTACTGATTGGAATCATTATGATCAATATAAATTTTTCGTAGCTGCTCCTTTGAGACACGGGTGTGTCAAGCAGACAAACCGCCCCGCCCCCCCCCCCCCCCCTATATTTTTTCGTAGCTGCTCCTTTGAGACACGGGTGTGACTAGCAGACAACCCCCCCCCCCCCCCCCCCCCCTTTGTGTAGTCTTGGTGCCTCGCGAAAGGCTGTTTGTAACTGATACGAGACACTGCACAGGCCCGAGATCGGCGTGAGCAAAACTCAGCGCTGTGTAACCTGAAGGAAAACGGTTGACCTAGCTACCTGTTCGTCACGGTTTCTGGGTTCGTACACCTCAGAGACGTGCACCGTCTGCAGTGTGTTCAGACCTAGTCCTGAGCCTTTTCGCTCCTGCTGATGCAGCACGTGTTGATCAGTCTATGCAGCACCGCCGCATCTCAGCGCAGCTCGGTACAATAGAATGGACACCCTGTCGGTCTGCTGTCACGTAGACTGCGTGTTTTTACGTGCCTTTGACCCACACCGGCCCAAAGGAGCGAGGCAGAATTACACAGCGAAAGATGTCGACAATAGCAGGGTATTATATGTTCACTGGGACAGATTCATGCACGTCATTGTAATAGCTAGCGCACACAGCCTTCGCAAAGGTATCTGGCAGCTAAGGGGGTATTCAGGCTCACGACACCTTTGGCAATGACGCGTGGAGGGATTTAAAGGTATCTTTGATATGGAACTCGTACACTTTCGGTCTCTCAGAAATAGAAAACGAATTTAGACAAGAGACCTGTAACGTTCACTAATTGTGGGTCTGTCACAAAGTTTTTCCACCGATCCGCAAAGGACAGATGGAGATCCTTTTGTGTGCAGCAAGTTAAATATAATTATCCTAAACACTCAAACGTGTTTTTAAACGTAATGTGAAGCAAGATAAGTGTATTTTAAACACCCAAACGTTCCCTGGATGCTTGCTGTCACTCTCTCTCTTTCAAACACCCCCCCACACACACACACGCACGCATTGACGCACACGCACACGCAGGCGCACACGCAGGTACACACACACACACACACACACACACACACACACACACACACACACACACACACACACACACACACACACACACACAACAAACAAACAAAAAACATCGTATACTTTAATGCGGCCTAGTTTGAAACTATTCATTACAGTTCTGAAACACATTTGCGTAAGCACATTTTTAACCTTCGCAATGATCGTATCAGTGTGTCACATGACCCTGCTCTCACGTGACGCCCGCCGCAACAAGAGGGACGAGCGTTCGACCAGAACGGCTGTAGGCTGCTTGACGCTGTCAGTAAAGGCAGTGTTTGTGTTCCCTGATATACCACCATCCACCCTGTCCGCCATCTTTGTCCTCTCTACCTGTCGGCATCGACACACGTGAGTTGGTTCAGTTACTTGTAATTCTGGCGACAGAAGTAACAAATCATTAGCTTTTAGTTACTTTTTCGATAACAACGAATATTTCTATGGTGCATGAACACTAGCCAAATCTAAGGCACAATGCGCCGCATAAAATCTAGTCAGTGTTTTGCATACAGAAGGCTAACTTTTCATACAGAAGCACGTCAAGCATACGGAGCTGCACTGAGTACAGTATTTTGCTTACAGAAGGGCATGAAGCCTACCGAGCTGAACTGTTAGTGTTGAGTCTTTCACCGACATAGTGTCTCTACAGTGTGGACGTTTTTTCAAGATTTAAAGGACCTGTAGGATTGTATCCTCAGTCAGGCAGCGGTAATCACAAGTTAGCAGACTTCATACATAACAACAGTTGTAGTGTCCGCACTACCACTGAACTAGTACTGCTGCTGCTGTTGTTTTCCCATCTTGTTGTTGGTCGCTTTTATGCTGGCTGAGAGTCGCCCTAACTGTCACCCCCAACATTCGTTACATGAAACAACTCTAACACAGATATTGCCGCTGTAGGCCACTAGTTGTGACATTTGTTTATTATGAATTTGGCACACTAAGCTGTGCAACTATGATTAACAAAACTACCACAGTTTTGTACAAATTATTGCTGAGACTGAAAATGTTCACCAGTGATCTCCCCTGGTGACATATGTTCTTTTATCAGTTGACGCCTTTCAATTTGGGGCTGTAAACGCCAAGAATGGACAACGTGACATGAGTATGAAGTTATGTATAAGCCCACTGTTATCGAACAAAGTTTCAGAAAACAGACAATGTGACATAGATGCTATGAAGTTACAAACAAGGTTCAAATACGCACCAACACTACTCGCGGTCAAGCTTGGTTAAAAACAAAACAACAGAAAAACAGGAACCTGAGCTGCCGGCTACACCAACCCAAACCTCGTGAGGAGAAGGGGAAGTAGGATTTTTCCAGGGCAGACTAGGTTATATGGATGATTCAGCCTGGTTTATGGCTGAGGAGGTCACATTAACAATGTAATGTACCCTGCAGGTTTCAATGCCATTTCCAAAGTTCACTGCACCGAGGCTGAAATGTGTGGTGTTGACTCACCCCATGACAAACTTGCCATCGGAGTGAAAGTAGGTCACAACATGGCAACTATTGAAAAACAAAAACAAAAAATTAAAAATGACAAACAAACGCACTAATGTAAATATCCAGGCGCAGGAGGTAAGTAGGGGTTGGAGGTAGGACCAGGAAAACTTCTTGACCGCCTTGGCTGACCCGTGGTTCCAGCCAAAGTGACGCCAGCACGTGACCAGCAGAGCTTGTGCCATTGGCTAATTCTTAGTCTCCCCAGGTAGCGCCTCTACTGGGACGCTGCGACACTGCTCCTGCTCTCCTTCATAAAAGATGCCATGGGAACCAGGGATTTCTTTATATAGCTCTGTTCTCCGCTGTCGAGCAGACTCACTGCGCTTGCATGTGATTCTGTATGAGTGACTAACTTGTTACAGCACATTTTTGAATATCCACCGAAGCGGTGTACTTACACTTACAGCGCTGGCATGGCTGGTGCCACATGAAACTGCTGCCGTCTCGGTGCGTTCTGTGTACACCATACAACCATTCATCATGTCACTTCATGCAAAGGCAGATATGTCATGTGCATGCGTGTTTAGCTGTAGCATGCCACCTGCACTTCTGGCAGAATGACCGGGATCTTTTATGTGCTACTGCAGTAAAACACGTAAAAGATACCGAAATATGAGTCATCACAGAAAGCTGACCACGGAGAAGAAAATTCTCCCGCCGCTCCTGCAGGGATTCGAACCCGCGACCTTTCAATCACGAGTCCGGCGCTGTAACCACCGAGCTATCCCCGCCCCACAGCATCTGCTGGCTGTTGTTTGTGCGGCTGCTGTTGTTGTCGTTGCTGTTGTTTGTGCCGCTGATGGTGTTGGTGTTTCTTCTGCAGCGGATGTTGCTATTATTGCTGTTGCTTCTTCTGCGTGTGTGCTTGCGTTCGCATGTATGTGTGTGTGTCTATATTGGGGGGGGGGGGGGGGGATGTTTGACATGATGACAAATTTGTGTTTGTTATTATTGTGTGTTATGTTGTCGGTTGTTTTTAACTTGAGTACGAAATGTACACGCTTTCATACGCTTATTCATATTCGAGAAAGGACGCTCTAACACCCGTTTTTCAGACTTTACCCTCATTGACTTTCTGACTCTTTTATGTCTCTCTCTCTATATAAACAAAAGCTTGTATTGCAAACACACACAATATATTTTATTCACACATTCATTCTTTGCTTTCATACGCTTATTCATATATGTCACTGTTTCCTCTAAACTACTAAAGTTTTACATATATTATAACACAATAATAACACGATATCGAATAACATGTACTTCAACTTTAAAAAAAACACTGTTCAGTACTGGTAAGACATCAGTACAAATGCTTAAACTTAATGTGTGGAAACACACGACTAAAACTTTAAGGTTAGTTACGGAAAGACATCACAACACAATAAAGGCCTTTACTCGTACCGCGTGACATACCGCACACACTGTTAACGTATACCACCGTGGCACTACCACAGACAGACGAAGACGGAGCTAGATGACGTAGGCAGACGAAGACGGAGGTAGGCGAAGACGGAGACATACGAAGACGGAGACATACGAAGACGAAAACAGACGCACTCTGGGGTCGAGCAAAGCGGCAGCTCCCTTTCCGCTGACGACCACCCCAGAGAGACTAGCTGATTTCAGAGCCCTTGAAGACAGTCTGTAAAAGAGTGCTTGCATGGCTATTTCCGAACCACAGCCCTAACTTCTTGCCATCGCCTGGGTTAAGCCTGACCCGATCCTTAATCCTGACCCAAGGCCTTAACCGTAACCCAAGTCATTAATTCTAAATTAAATTCAAATGTATTAAGCCCAACTCCAGCTGCCACCAGTGTACCAAAACAAGGGACTTTGCTGAGTGCCAGTCTGCTGACCTTTTCTCTGTGCCAGATTTCTGTCAGTGGGAAATTGCTGATTGCCAGTTTCCCGACATTTTGCCTGTTTACTGATCTTTCCTCCTTGCTAAATGACCATGTGTGAGTGTGTGTGTTACCATGTACGAGTCAGAGGTCAGAGAGGGAGTGGGGGGAAGAGGATAGATATACGAGCACACTCACTTCCTCTCATTCTCACTGCAATCCTGTGTGATGCTGTCCACCGTAACTGAAAAGGTTTATTTCGAAATAAGATATGTATTGTGCAAGTCCAGTACAAATATTTCATCGCTGCATGAACTGCAAAACTGCATAGCAAACTCAATGCGAATCAATAAACAAACTCTCTCTCTCTCTCTTGCTTGGTATTGAAAGTTAGAAACTGATATTTATTTCCGTCAGTTGGTCACGTGTACACACGCACATGTGCAGTGTGCGCGCGCACACACACGCATACCAGCACGTGCACACGCACATGGCCCATTTTGCACCGACTTCACAGTATTTTTCTGTTGGCATAAAGATGACGCAAATCCGGCAAGGCAGATTCACTCAGCGCAAAATTGTCCGTGTCCGTGTCTGCATCTGTTGGGTACGTTACAGCATCCAGGTATCTGGCATAAACGCAACGGCGAGGGGCTGCACAGTGGTCTAGCGGCCCTTGCTAGCCGCAGTGAGAGTTCGAGAACTGTTCACAGCGTCAGCCGCATGAGCTGCGGTGTTGTCGAGTCCACGCGGCCCTTCGCACAAATAATGAGTTTGTGTATTGATTTGTGCGACATTGCGGGATCTTAAAGCATCTGTTGTTGTTCCTTGTGTAGCTGTCAATCGCGTTGCTTGTGTTGTGGTCTGGGGTATTTCTTGCACGTATTAAGCCGCCTGGTTTCGGAGGAGTTACAAGTTCGCTGGCACCAGCCCCTTAACCACCTTGTACAAGAACGTGAGGCGGAGCTGCAAGCGTCCAGAGGGTAGACGGAGTTTGTTGAGGAGTTTCTGAACACTTCCAGTGGTGTTGGGCCTGTAGTCACCAGCAATGAATCTTGCTGCGTTTCTCTGGATCCTCTCTAGGCTGTCGATTTCCTTCCTGAGGTAGGCATTCCGGACGATTGAGACGTATTCAAGGAGAGGATGAACTAATGTCAGATATGTGCATTTTGTTTGCAGTGGGAGGGACAGTGGCAGAGGCTTCTCAGATAGTGAATCCGAGAGTTAGCACTGTACGTATCTCCCTCTTCTCGGGTACTGCAATCAACTCCTGAGATGGAAAGGCGGCTAGCGATCCATCAGCTGAGTGGACGGACTGGATGGGTGGGTTGACAGAGAGACTGAAACGAAACCGATGGGGATATTCGGATACTGTATACATACGTTTAGACTAAAACAAAATCTGACCAACTGATAGACTGAATAATTCCTTTACAGACTGACTGTGTTTGGCTTAGTGGATGAGTGATAGTGATATTATTACTTGTTTGCTGTGTAGATTTTCACTGACACAACCTCGCTTTTTGTGTGTGTACAGGAGGCGCAATCGGATGTCTCAGATCTTCTCTGATTAATGCTGGCTGACTAAACAGGACTCATAGATATACACCATCCACAATGGGCACTTCAACCGGGCTGCGAGAGTGTGGCACCACCAGTCATGTGACAAGCTGTTCGGAAAGGGGACTGGATGGAAGTCGTACACTCGATGGTGCGCTGTCACTTCAGTAAGTAAACAAGACCCATAGTGCACCATCCATCATGGCCACTGAGGCCAACCAGTCACGGAAAGACGTCACCTGCCAGATGACTGAATCTGTACAGCGAAAGGACTGGATGGAAGTTGTACGTCTGATGAAGCGCGACCGCCAGAGAGAACTTCCTCAGGAGCTGAGAAGGTGGGCCGTGGATGAAACCAGTAAACTGTGTGATGACCCAGTTTGTTTGAGATTTTTGGTGACACACTGTGACGATGACGTGAGGAATATTGCTGTAAACAATATGGTAACACGAGGTAGGTGGTCAGTGGTTGGTGAAGCGTTACTGAGGGGTGTCAGTGATTCAAAATGCAGATGGGCGATTGACGAGGCATGTAAACATGCATCTGACGACGAATTTATCGACTACATACTACCTCATTGCGCTGACAAGCAGCTGGACTCTGTACTGACATCACTGGTGGAGCGAGGTATGTGGAGTGCTGTAGAGATGGTGTTGGAGAAAAGTGTCAGTTACCTACAGCATGGATGGGCGAATGACAAGGAGTCTGGGCAGGATATCACATTCAACATGCTACGTCATCGCACCGATAATCAGTTAGACTCCGTGCTGACACCACTGGTGGAGAGAAGTCTGTGGAGTTCTGTTGGGACGGTGTTACAGCGAGGTGTGAGTGACTCACAACACAGATGGGCGATTGACGAGGCATGTAAACAGGCATCAGATGAGGAGATCACAGCTTACATACTACCTCACTGCGCTGACAATCAGCTGGACTCCGTGCTGACAATACTGGTGGAGAGAGGTCTGTGGAATTCTATAGGAAGGATGTTAGAGCGAGGTGTCAGTGACTCACAACACGGATGGGCTATTGACGAGGCATGTAAACATGCATCTGAGAAAGAAATCATAGACTGCATATTACTACACTGTGCAAACAATCATCTGGACTCTGTGCTGACAATACTGGTGAAGCGAGGTCTGTGGAATTCTGTAGGAAGGGTGTTAGACCGAGGTGTCAGTGACTCACAACACAGATGGGCCACTGAAGAGGTATGTAAACGAGCGTCTGACGAAGAAATCATAGACTGCATATTACGTCACTGCACTGGCAACCAGCTAGACTAAGTACTGACACCACTGGTAGAGAGAAGTCTGTGGAGTTTTGTAGGGATGGTGTTACAGCGAGGTGTCAGTGACTCACAACGCAGATGGGCGATTGACGAGGCATGTAAACAGGCATCAGATAGGGATATTGAAGACTACATACTACCTCTCTACGCTACCAACCAGCTCGACTCCGTGCTGACACCACTGGTGGAGCGAGGTCGGTGGAACGTTGTATTGAATGTATTACGGTCAGGTGTGACTGTCAGTGACGCGCAACGGACATGGATGATTAGCTTGGCGTGCAGACATGCATCAGATGAGAAAATCGTACGCTACATACTGCCTCATTGCGCTGACAATCAGCTGGACTCCGTGCTGACGCCACTGGTGGAGCGAGGTCTGTGGAGTTCTGTGAGGTGGGCGTTAGAGCAAGGTATCAGTGACTCACAACACAGATGGGCGATTGGCGAGGCCTGCAAGAAAGGAAATAATTCGGATGTTAGATTTTGCATACAGCCATACCTCACACAGGATAGCCTACCGCAGTTTATTTATGATGGTGCTAACTACTTGCTGGCACAACTGATAAAACGAGGTTTGTGGGAAAGTGCAGCACCGTTGTTGCTTGGAGTTGTCAGTGAAACACTGTACCGGTGGGCCCTTGTTGAGGACAACACGGAGCCTGATGATGTGGCGTTTTGGAACTTGGTCAGGAATCCTTGGTATGGTTTGAGGGATCTCTGTAAACTGTGTCAGATTGCACGGTGTCTTGAACGTCGTTGGTTAAAACTGTCACAGCGTCTTGATGGGTTGTCTGGTGAACTGTGTGAGGTACTCACTGACTCACTTTTGGAGAGTGTGTTTGAAGCATGGTGTACTAGACAGGCACTGAGCAAAGAGTACAAATCAACTACTGATCCATCCGAATTAACTGAGAAATTACACAGCGAAATCAACCTTCATATCCGCAGTTCCACACCAGTTTCAGACGACACAGACTCCGTCATACACAAATTAGATATATGTATACACTTGCTTTGTGCTGAGTTCAGTGAAACAACCAAGTACAGTGATAGAACACGCCCTCTTTTTGCGGTGCATTTCATTAAGTCTCTCATTAAACCCTGCTACAGACGAAGAAAGTGGAGAGGCAGCACCGAAGGTCTCCTGGTAATTCTGGCCACCGTCCCTGTTGTGCCTGACGTACAAAGCGTGGTCCTCAGAGTCATGCTACGTCACAAGAGGTGGGACGTCATCAGTCACGCCTGCCTGACTCACGTGTGGGAGCAAGTTCGGCGGCAGTTGTTCCAGGCAGCTGTAGAGCAGAGAGAGTGGAACGCCGTCAAGCGGTGGGCAGACCACTCGCTGTATGACGACCAGCGTGGCTGGGCACTGGAAGAGGCGTTCCAAGAGAAGCAGTGGGACGTCTTCCTGCTGCTGGCTGACTACGGACTGGTGGAGAGCGAGCTGATGTGTGTGCACTACCGGCTGGCCAAACACGCGGACTGGGGCACAGTTCTTCAGCTGTTTGAGCGGGGAGGTGACGTCACCGATGTGAAAGAGTTACTGACTGGACCTAAATCACGAAAAGCAGCATACGACAAGGACGATGCTTTGAAGCGTCAACGAAGAGTTTCTGAGCTTAGAGGACTTGAAAATGATTTGAATGCCAGAAAAACGGCCCTGAAGACACTGAAGAGAGCAGCAAGGCAAGGTGATTGGAGTGTTGTTCTGTTCAGTCTCCAACAAAGGCCAGTCGTACATCACATCCACCTGGCTCTGAAGGCAGCAGTGGCCAATGGCGTCTGGCACGTGGTGAGGCAGCTGATAAAACTTGGGATAGACGCTGCCCAGCGAGACTCGCTGTTCACCAGAATGGTTAAACAACGGCAGTGGGGGGTTTGCATGGTGCTGTTAGAGCAGGGTGTGAGCGTGGAGCTGTGTCTGGCTGCTCTGCCAGAGCTGATGGACATGGACCAGTGGACGCTGGTGGCCAAGGTGATGATGTACGACGTGGACGATGCCGTGAGACAACAGGTGATGCAGCGTGCCATGGAGAGGAAGCAGGGGACTGTAGTGTGGCAATGCGTCATCACCATGCACGGCGACCGGCTGTCTGTGGAAGAACGGAAGGAATTATTCCAGGAGGCATTGAGCCGTGAAGTCTTGCAGGCGACCAAACCTCTGATAGAAGTAAAGGACGTCATCGGAATCCAGCACCGTGACACCGTTCTGCCCGAAGCCGCTGAGCAGCACCAGTGGGATGTGGTGGACCACTGCCAACTTCACCACGCTGACATCGACATGAAGGACGATGAGGGCCACACACCGATGCACAGGGCGTCCCGGAAGGAAGACTGGGAGGCAGTGAAGGCGTTAACAAAGAGAGGTGCTGATCCTTCTCTGTTGGACCATGGGGGTGAGTCTGTGCTTCACAGGGCAATAACAGCAAAACAGTGGGATACTGTGAAGTTGTTAATTCAATACCATGGTGACATCCATCAAGTTAACCATCGGGAAGAAACGCCACTTCAGATGCTGATTGACGCGTGCCAGGGGGAGATCACCGAGCACACGTTGATGTGGTGTCCTGACCAGTGGAAGGGAGTAAATAAAGAAGGGGAGACAGCTCTCCACGCGGTGTGTTTGTCTGGCTGTCCCAGCGCCTTGTACTACCTGGTGGCCAGGGGAGTTGACCCTCAAGCTGTGACGGTGGGAGGACACTCGGCATTGTCATACGCAGTAATACGCAAAGAGTGTCCACAGATGATGGTGGCAGAGTGCATCAAGCTGGGCTTCTGTGCGTACCATCCACACGTCACTAAGATTGAGAAACCCTCAACCCAAGGAATGAGAAGATCTTTTCATGGAATCGGGACGGATGCTGAATGTGAAACACGGTTGTACCCAGTGAAAATGGCCGTGGTGTGTGGCTTGCCCGCTGTGGCGCAGATGCTGTATGAATCAGGTTTGTGTTCCTACAAAGATGTGTTTCAGCTGCGCCCATTCCTGACAGACAGGTCTCCTGGGACTGGGAGTACATATTATACAAACCAAACTTTCTCCATCGAGGTTGTATATGTTATCGGATATGACGATAGCAGGCAGAAGTATTGCTCTGGGGAAGGAGCCACCGCGGCAGTAAAAGCGGCAAGTGATTACCTGATGAAGGTGTGCAGCACACCTCGCAGTCTGAAGTCCTCGTGTCGCCTAGTGATCTCACGCTGCGTCACTGTCCGCCGTCAGCGTCACCGAGACGCCACGTATGCACAGCTCCCGCTGACAGAGGAGTTGAGGAACTACGTGATGTTCTCGGACCTCACTGACCCAGACTATGGTCAACATGAAACTGAAGGTGACGAAAAGCACACAGATGACAACAGTGATGAAAACTATTTTTCTGCAGAAGAAAATTTGTCTTTTTCTGAAGGAGAGTATTTTTCTTTCTCTGAAGAAGAACATGAGTTGTTCAAGCTGCGCACAAAACTGCCAGCGATCCCTTCTGAGCATAGTGCACATCTTCTACACAATACCTTCCATAATGAACTGCAGTATACTCGCAGAGATTATGGTACATCCGAATATCCTTTGAAGAAACGAGTCACCGAGTCTGTAACAGCGTCACCTCGTTACCTGATGAAGGTGTCCAGCACACCTCGCAGCCTGAAGTCCTCGTGTCGCCTGGTGATCTCACGCTGCGTCACTGTCGGCCGTCAGCGTCACAGAGATGCCACGTATGCACATCTCCCGCTGACAGAGGAGTTGATGAACTACATGATGTTCCCGGACCCAGACTATGGTCAACATGAAACTGAAGGTGACGAAGAGAAAGACTAGATGACAGTTGTGATTATGATTATTTCTAGGGTTTCTTTTGGGTGATGCACTGCGCTGGTAACATTTAACAATACCTTCCACAATGAACTGCAGTATATTCACGGAGATTATGGCACATCCAAATATCACTTGAAGAAATGAGTCACAGAGTCTGTAACAGAGCTGCCTCTGTGGCAGGAGATGAGGAAGTACGTGATGTTATCTGATCTCACTGACCCAGACTATGGTCAGCATGATACTGACCCAGACTATGGTTAACATGATACTGACTCAGACTATGGTCAACATGAAACTGAGACAGACGAAGAGAAAGACTAGATGACAGTAGTGAATAGGATTATTTCTGAAAGGTTTCTTTCGGATGATGCGTCGCTCTGGTAATCTTTCATTCTCTAATAATGATTAAGTATGAAACTCATTATTGATGCCTGTTCAGCTTTGAGGATGAGAATTTTCGTGAAATATATGACAAAGTCTTATTGAGAGTGAGAGCAAACAGGAAATAATTTAAGAAAACTGATGCAGAGAGAGAGAGAGAGAGAGAGAGAGAGAGAGAGAGAGAGAGAGAGAGAGAGAGAGAGAGAGAGAGAGAGAGAGAGCTGGTTTAATGACAGTCACACTGTATAAATGGGAAAATGAATGACTGTGTGATGACAAAGAGTGACACTTTGTGAATGGGAAGATGAAAGACTGTGATGACAGAGAGTGACATTGTGTGAACTGGAAAAAATATATATGATGACAGAGAGTTAAACAGTGTGGATGGGAAGATGAAGGACTGTGTGATGACAGAGAGTGAAACGGTGTGAATGGGAAGACAAAGGACTGTGTGATGACAGAGTGAAACAATGTGAATGAGAAGATAAGGACTGTGTGACAACAGAGAGTGACACTGTCTGAATGGATTTTTAAAATAAGCAAGACTGTGTGATGGCAGAGAGTGAAACGGTGTGAATGGGAAGCTGAAGGATTGTGTGACAGAGAGTGACACTGTGTGGATGGGAAGGTAAAGGATTGTGTGATAGAGTGACACTGTGTGGATGGGAAGTTAAAGGACTGTGTGACAGAGTGACACTGTGTGGATAGGAAGGTAAAGGACTGTGTGACAGAGTGACACTGTGTGGATGGGAAGGTAAAGGACTGTGTGACAGAGTGACACTGTGTGGATGGGAAGGTAAAGGACTGTGTGACAGAGAGTGACACTGTGTGGATGGGAAGATAAAGGACTGTGTGATAGAGAGTGACACTGTGTGGATGGGAAGATAAAGGACTGTGTGACAGAGAGTGACACTGTGTGGATGGGAAGGTAAAGGACTGTGTGACAGAGAGTGACACTGTGCGGATGGGAAGATAAAGGACTGTGTGACAGAGAATGACACTGTGTGGATGGGAAGATGAAGGACTGTGTGATGACAGAGAGACCAGAGTGACGCTGTGTGAATAGGAGCTCTGAGATTCGAAGGAGCAGTTTTGTTTGTGTTTTGTACGTAGCATCTAACAATGCAGATGTGAACTGGCTAAGTTTGCATGAAGTTACATACTGTCTGAAAGCTTATGAGTGAGTGTAATAATAACAATAATGAAATTTCTCTGAACATGGTTAGTTAGTTTTGTCTTTTCAAACATGATAATGATACATAACTGACAAAAAGCATTAAATATGGATCTAAATGACCTTAATTGTGTTTTAATGAAATTAATGTTTGAAACTGGTGTGTAAATGAATGTACTTTATTTTAGCTTTTGCGATGTACAAAATGTTTGAAAATTGAACATATAAAGGAACATAATTTTTGCGACTTGAAACATTATGTCAGACAGTTGGGGCTGGTAGCATCAATGTGTAGTGTCTGACAGCTGCTGCTGTAGGTAGTTTTGTGTTTTGAAACATGTCTGACATCTGGTGATATCACATTATCAGTTAATGTAGTTAACTTTGTGTTTTCAGCCAGTGTCTGACATCGCAAAGTGTAGTTTATCTTTATGTGTTTAAACACAGTGCTTGACAACAGGTGTTATCATTCATAACTTTATCTGTTTAAATATAACACTTGACAACAGGTGTTATCAAAGAATGTAGTTAATTTTCAATTATATTTTTATGGAATGCAGCGTCTCCCCATACCCCCAACCCCCACCCTTTCTGATTGTAGTTCTGATTTTTGCTGTCGTGTACTTGGTCATTGTGAAGCATGGTGTACCCATTGCAGTTTAGGCACTACAACATTCTGATTATTATTGTTATTTTGAAATATTTGTTGCTGATTATTATAATCTTAATAATATTAATATGCATATAAAAAAGAAGGGGGGGGGGGGGACAGCAGAACCAAACAGCAAAACCTATAGCAGATAAGTGTGCTATATCTCATTTTTCTTTGTCGAACTGTTGTTTAACTGTTGTTTTGCGCATGTTGTGCTCTGTTGCAATAAATAGCATTCTTTTAACCGGAAAAAAAGTTTCAATCTAAGATTAATTAAATTATTAGTTATTGTAACATTTACTACATTTACAGTGTCTAAGAACAAAACAACATTGGTTCAGGCATAGTATCTGACAGCTGAATGTTGATAAGTTTGTGTGCTCGAAGAAGAACATTTCAGAACTGGTATGTAGTTAATTTTACTATATTTTATATCTATAATTTTATATTTACATTGTATGAAGCGAAACGAAAACTGAAGATGACATGTAACACGTTTGTGTGTGTGTGTGTGTGTGTGTGTGTGTGTGTGTGTGTGTGTGTGTGTGTGTGTGTGTGTGTGTGTGTATGTGTGTGTGTGTGTGTGTGTGCTTTGGAGCAGTGTCTGACAACTGATGTTAGGAATCATGAATGACTGCAGCCAACTTTGTCTTAACTGTAATGTCTGATGACTGCAAGTGGAACAGTTTGAATAACTGCAGAACGTAACCTTTTCTTCGTAACCTTTGCTGTAATGTAGTTTAATGTAGAGATGACCCTGTGCAGTTGACGGGACTAAAATCCAGTAACTCACTGTTGCTGACTTTTCTGATTATTTCAATTCGTTATTTGTTATGTAGTTTAACACCTTTAGTCCCATTCTCTTTTTATTGAAGGGTGAGGAACCGCCAGTGTGCATGGGATGTGATAAACGTTTAACCATAGAGCATATTTTACTTACTTGTTAAGATTTTATTGAAATGAGAGAGAGCCACTTTACAGCTAAATCACCGCGCATGTTGTTTCAGGATATCTCACCTGAGAAGATTTTTAACTTTTTGAAATAAATAAATATTTTTGGAAAAATTTAAATTTGAGATAATTTTTAGATATGTTTGTGTTTTCACCTTTTAAGCATGGTTTAAGACATACACATTATTCTAAATTAAATATATGAGATGTGTATCGCCCTGATATAACCGCACCGGTTGACTGGGCGTAAAACACCGATTTACTTACTTACTTACTTCTCTGCTCTTAAGCAGACTGCCTGCGCTCATGCCGCATGTGGTTCTGAATGAGTGGGTATCCTTTTATAGCGCGTTTTGTTTTGATATCAACCGACGTGGTGTAGTGACAGCGCTAATTGGTTGTGGCATGGCTGGTGTCACATGAAACTGCAGTGCCGTCTCGACGCAAGTTTTGTGTACACCATACAACCATGCATCAGTTTACAGTGTCATTTCATTCAAAGCCAAATAGGTAGGGTGCTTGTGTGTTTAGCTGTAACCTGCCACCTGCACTTTTGGCAGAATGTCCGGGATCTTAAATGTGCTACTGCAGTAAAGAGGGGGGGGGGGGGGGGGAGGATACCGAAATAAGAGAAGAGTCAGCACAGAAAGGTGACCCGGGAGAAGAACATTTTCCCACCCTTCCTGCGGGGACTCGAACCCGGGACTTTTTGATCAGGAGTCAGGTGTTCTACCACTGAGCTGTCCCCGCTCCCACTGCTTTTAGTGTTACTTCAAACATTGCCTTTTTCTCTTTTATTTTTTACACAGATTCTTTGCAGTGTTAAATAAAATAATTTGACCAAATTAATAAGCCTGTGAAAAATGATTTGTGTGTGGAAAGTATTGCATACTGTTTCAGTTATATTTGTTGTAACCTGTTGCCAGTGAACTGCCCAGTTTGTAGTGAGCTACATGTAAAATAATCATTCTTAAAGTGCAGACTATAGTTTCCCTTCCTTTGCAGCCTTGACCTTACTGTCTGATATGTTTACATGTAAGATGTTTTGTGTCTTTCGCACGGTCACCGGTATTCTCACGGTGGTGACAGTTCGTAGTTCAATTTATTGCAGTAACTCTAGTTAAATTGAAGATCCTTCTTGCAAACTTCAAAATTATGCCCTCGCTATTTTCAAGCATCTCATTCCTGCGCCTGAATCCAAAGAATGTTGTCTTTTCTCCACAAATTAACGTTTTGCCACTGTACACTGCCAAGTTGGGTTTTCGCCATTCACACTGTACACAAACCTACAATGTACAGTTGCAGACGCATTGATGTCGGCACAATTCTGTTTGACTATGCAGTGCAGAAGTGTGATTATTTGTCGCAAGGAGAGTTTGGCCCCATCGTCTGAACACCGCAGCGTACAGGCTACACGTACGGCGCCATCAGTTGCACT
>OY757551.1:17057747-17102068 GCA_963584105.1 Alviniconcha strummeri
ATAGCCTGATGTGGCTTCACTGTCTGTACTGTCACAGTTTTACTCTCTACCCTGTAGTAGTTTTACTGATTGTTCTATTGTAGTTTACTGTCTGTTCTGCTGTGCCTTTACTGTCTGTGTTGTCACAGGTTTACTCTCCACCTGTAGTGGTTTAACTGACTGTTCTGTAATCTGTTGTAGGTTTACTATCTGTGCTGTTGTGGCTTTACTGCCTGTACTGTCACAGTTTTACTGTCTACCCTGTAGTAGTTTTACTGACTGTTCTGTTGTAGGTTTACTCTCTGTGCTGCTGTAGCTTTACTGTCTGTACTGTCACAGTTTTACTGTCTATCCTGTAGTAGTTTTACTGACTGTTCTGTTGTAGGTTTACTCTGTGATGCTGTGGCTTTACTGCCTGTACTGTCACAGTTTTACTGTCTATCGTGTAGTAGTTTTACTGACTGTTCTCTTGCAGGTTTACTATCTGTGCTGCTGTGGCTTTACTGTCTGTACTGTCACAGTTTTTTTACTCTCTGCCCTGTAGTCGTTTTACTGACTGTTCAGTTGTAGGTTTATTGTTTACCCTGCTGTGGCTTTTCAGTCTGTACTGTCACAGGTTTACTCTCCATCTGTAGTAATTCTACTGACTGTTCTGCTTCAGATCAGAACACACAGTAGGTTTAAAGGAATGTTGTTTTACTTGGATAATACAAAACATGTGAAAAGTTTAGGCGCAGGCACATATGTTAAGCTACAAACAGACAGGCAATGCACTAACAAATAATTATATGAATGAAATCAGACTACCTGTACGTCAGTGGCTGTAGAACGTGGGTTGTACGTGTGTGTGTGTGTGTGTGTGGAATTTGCTCTGTTGTAGGCTGACTGTCTGTCCTGTTGTTGCAGCTGCAGCAGAGTGACCTGGGGGTGCCGGTTCCCAAGGTGGTGGTCAGTCGCAAGCAGTGTCCAGCTCTGTTCCAGGAACTCTTCAGGTCAGTGCTGGTGCTGCCCCCTTGGTGTGACAGGGACAGAGAGGGGAAACTCACTGTCGGTTGGTTTGGTTGGTCGTGTTGTTTGGCTTTGTTTTGTTTTTGTTTTTGTTTTTGAGGGGAATGATGAGAGGCAAGAGTGTGTGGCGTGATGTGTGTGTGTGTGTGTGGAGGGGTGGGGGGGGGGGGGGGGGGGTGGAGGTACATAAACTGTGTATGTTAGACAGAGAGAGAGAGAATTGTTACCATTTGGAAAACATTGAGAAAAATGTCCAGTGAAACAAAGCTTTGACAGAAGTAGTTAGGAAATAAACTTAAACATTTACTGATATGATATAAAACTACTCCACATAAAATTCAGCATTTTGTGACAGTCAAAAAAAGTTTGAAGCTTGATTTAGTGATTTAGTCATGTCTGGGTAAGCAGCATTTCAAAGTTTGTACTTAATCAAGTCAATGATTTGTTATATTGATTTCTTGATTACAATTTTAAAACATATTTTTGTTGGTGTTGGTTTTCAGTTATGGCGTGTACTACATAGACCACTCCACAGAAGCACTGAGTCTGTATGCTCTGGATTGGTGAGTTGTTCTTCAGGCTCTGTGGCTGAGTAGTTTGGACATAGGATCAATGATCAAGACTGGTCATTCTGCTTATTAATATTCAGGTTCAGATCTTTATTCACCAAGGAAAGTGTCTTGAAAAGCAGTAAGTGTACAAACATAAGCAAACAACACAGACATAACATCAACTAACATGATGAAAGGTATACACCTGTCCACACCACCAACAGCAACAACACACAACAACACATACGCACATACACCTGCATATCTGCATGCATACACACACTCAAGCACACGCACACTTACAAGTAATGCTCCAATGTAAAGTATAGTAAAATATATAGTCCTGTATGGCAAGTATGCGTTATTTATTGTACACCTTTTGGTGGACAGAGGATGTTACATGTGCTTACTGGTCCTAGTACATGCTGTGCACACAAAGGCGAGATGAGCACTGGTGAGTCTTGGGCAGTGTTGACTCCGAAGAACAGAAAAGGGTTCCTCTTCTGTGCCTCTGTCAGGGCTTGGACCCACATCAGTGGATTACAGTGCGGTGTGTTAGTTAGACTGACAGGCCACAAACCACACAGTCACATTCTCACTGCAACAGCACATACCCCATGCTGGCAGTGCTTGAAGCTGTTATGCATTATAAAAACCAACGACAGTTAACTCCCTTTTGTTGGTTGGTTGTTTTGGCAGTTTTTGATGTTAGTTCATATACCAAATTTGCAGTGAAGCATCGTTCAGAGTTCAGGGGAGTGTAACACCTGGTGAGGTAATTATTTAAATGGCTGCCATGTTCTGTCACCACAGATGTCGGTCTTGGGGTGGTGGAGCAGATTCTTTCACAATGACCCAGCAGCACAAAGAAGTTACCAGCCAGTGATAATAATAATAATACCAGTCATTTCTATAGTGTGATATATTGCCAGCAAGGGTGAGCACACCACGCTTTACAAGGTCATCAATAACCTAAAAAGTAATATGTGAACATAATATTGAAAACATGGGAGCATTGAATGTGGTGTTGTGACAGAAGAAAAAATTCCATTGCTGTGGAGCACAGTAAGAGAAATTGAATGTGGTGTTATGACAGAAGAAAAAATTCCATTGCTGTGGAGCACAGTAAGAGAAATTGAATGTGGTGTTATGACAGAAGAAAAAATTCCATTGCTGTGGAGCACAGTAAGAGAAAGAGCGTTGGTCAAAGGTTTTAACATGGGGATATGAAGTGTCCATGTGTGTGGAGAAGAACAAAGATGCCTGGAAGGGGTGTACGCAGTGAATAGGTCAGAGAGAAGAGTCGGAGAAGAAGCTGTGACAGAGTTGATAGCAAGTCAGCTGTTGCATTGTAGGAATTCAGGGTTGCTTCCCTCTGCTGGAGGTTGATGAAGGATCGTCTGATTGGGGGTGCGGGCAGAAAAGGGATGACTACTTAGTTGACTGAGTAAATATTTTATTTTAATCTTTATGTTTGATTGATTTCTTACAGTGGACAGTTTTACAGTGGTATTGTCCTGCTTTTCAGATTTCTTTAATCAGCACACACGTACGTCGCATGGTGTGAAGAAAAAGGTCAATTGTTTATGCTTACAGCCTGCCTCTGCTGCTGGATATGTTTGGCAACCAGTCCAGCACTGTGGATGAGCTGAAGGAGTTCATCGTGCAACACCTCAAGGCATTTGACCCAGCCGACCCCTACTGGAAGGTAGTGACTTACATGGTTGACTGGGCTTTGATATTTCAGTATCAGGTCACTTTCTCTTTATTCTACTACTCAGCAGTGACTCCGAGTGTCTCACAGAAGCCTGCCGTGCACCCTTGGCAGTCTGTATTGGCATGTGTGGGTGGGTGGTTTGCTGGGTTTGTCGTTTAGATGGGTAGGGTGACATTGTTAGGGTTAGGTTCTTACGATGGCTCACATACAGTGTCACTGCTTGCTGGGCTTAATGTGTTCATGAGGGTCCTTCTTTTGCACTGTAGTGTAGCAAGAGGTTTTGACAAGGAGGTGGTTGTTAGCAACAGTTGGTGACAGCACAGCCTTACCATTAATTTAGCCATTTTGTGTGCCACTGGGTTTGGATCAGGAGATGGCATCAGCAGCAGTTGGTGATGGTGCAGTCTTGATATTATTTTAGTGGTTTTGCATGCCACAGGGTTTGGACAAGGAGGTGGTGTCAGGAGTGGTTGGTGATGATGCAGTCTTGCTATTTCACCAACCTGTGCCCCAGGGTTTGGACAGGGAGATGGCATCACCAGCGGTTGGTGATGATGCAGCCTTGCTATTTCATCAACGTGGGCTGCAGGGTTTGGACAGGGAGATGGCATCACCAGTGGTTGGTGATGGCACAGCCTTAATATTTGGCCATTGTGTGCTAGAGGGTTTGGACGGGGAGGTGGCATCACCAGTGGTTGGTGATGGCACAGCCTTAATATTTGGCCATTGTGTGCTAGAGGGTTTGGACGGGGAGGTGGCATCACCAGTGGTTGGTGATGGCACAGCCTTAATATTTGGCCATTGTGTGCTAGAGGGTTTGGACGGGGAGGTGGCATCACCAGTGGTTGGTGATGGCACAGCCTTAATATTTGGCCATTGTGTGCTAGAGGGTTTGGACGGGGAGGTGGCATCACCAGTGGTTGGTGATGGCACAGCCTTAATATTTGGCCATTGTGTGCTAGAGGGTTTGGACGGGGAGGTGGCGTCACCAGTGGTTGGTGATGGCACAGCCTTAATATTTGGCCATTGTGTGCTAGAGGGTTTGGACGGGGAGGTGGCGTCACCAGTGGTTGGTGATGGCACAGCCTTAATATTTGGCCATTGTGTGCTAGAGGGTTTGGACAGGGAGATGGCGTCACCAGTGGTTGGTGATGGCACAGCCTTAATATTTGGCCATTGTGTGCTAGAGGGTTTGGACGGGGAGGTGGCATCACCAGTGGTTGGTGATGGCACAGCCTTAATATTTGGCCATTGTGTGCTAGAGGGTTTGGACGGGGAGGTGGCATCACCAGTGGTTGGTGATGGCACAGCCTTAATATTTGGCCATTGTGTGCTAGAGGGTTTGGACGGGGAGGTGGCATCACCAGTGGTTGGTGATGGCACAGCCTTAATATTTGGCCATTGTGTGCTAGAGGGTTTGGACGGGGAGGTGGCATCACCAGTGGTTGGTGATGGCACAGCCTTAATATTTGGCCATTGTGTGCTAGAGGGTTTGGACGGGGAGGTGGCATCACCAGTGGTTGGTGATGGCACAGCCTTAATATTTGGCCATTGTGTGCTAGAGGGTTTGGACGGGGAGGTGGCATCACCAGTGGTTGGTGATGGCACAGCCTTAATATTTGGCCATTGTGTGCTAGAGGGTTTGGACGGGGAGGTGGCATCACCAGTGGTTGGTGATGGCACAGCCTTAATATTTGGCCATTGTGTGCTAGAGGGTTTGGACGGGGAGGTGGCATCACCAGTGGTTGGTGATGGCACAGCCTTAATATTTGGCCATTGTGTGCTAGAGGGTTTGGACGGGGAGGTGGCATCACCAGTGGTTGGTGATGGCACAGCCTTAATATTTGGCCATTGTGTGCTAGAGGGTTTGGACGGGGAGGTGGCATCACCAGTGGTTGGTGATGGCACAGCCTTAATATTTGGCCATTGTGTGCTAGAGGGTTTGGACGGGGAGGTGGCGTTGGCAGTGGTTGGTGATGGCACAGCCTTAATATTTGGCCATTGTGTGCTAGAGGGTTTGGACGGGGAGGTGGCGTTGGCAGTGGTTTATGATGGCTTAGACTTAATATTTAGCCGTTGTGTGCCACAGGGTTTGGACGAGGAGACCATGTCAGCAGCAGTCAGCTCCGGCACAGACACCGCAGAGGAACCTGAGCCAGAGGATGTACTGACCATGGAGGAGCTGCAGCTGGCCCTGCACTCTATGCAAATCAACAGGTAACACTGGTTACAGGTAACAACATGCAAACCAACAGGTAACACTGGTTACAGGTAACACCATTTAAATCAACAGTAACACTATATACAGGAAACAGCGTGCAAATCAAGAGGTAACACTGGTTACAGGTAGCAATATGCAAATCAATGGGTAACACCATGCACATCAACAGGTAACACTGGTTACAGGTAATACATGCCAGTCAACAGGTAACACCGGTTACAGGTAACACCATGCCAATCAACCAGTAACACTGGTTACAGGTAACACCATGCCAATCAACAGGTAACACTGGTTACAGGTAACACCATGCCAATCAACAGGTAACACTGGTTACAGGTAACACCATGCCAATCAACAGGTAACACTGGTTACAGGTGACACCATGCAAATCAACTGGTGACACTGGTTACAGGTAATGCCATGCAAATCAACTGGTAACATTGATTACATGTAACATCATGCAAATCAACAGGTAACACTGGTTACAGGTAACTAACACCATGCATATTAACAGGTAACACTGGTTACATGTAGCACTCCAAGCAAATCAACAGGTAACATTTCATGCAAATCAACTTGAAATGCTGGTTACAGGTAACACTCAGTGATGATCAGCAGGTAGCAGTGGTCACAGGCGAAGCTTGTTATGGGTGATGTTGAAGTAAAAGGTTTTTGTGTGTGTTTGTGTGTGCACTGATATCAATAGTAAACACTAAACAAGTAACACTGGTTTCAGGCAACGCTCCATGCAGATCACCAAGTAACGCTGGTTACAGGTAACACTGTGCAAAATCAACAGGAAAGCAATATTTTTCCAGTGTCAGCTGCATTTGCTTTGCCAGTGTCACTGGAGGTCTGGTTACATTATACACATCTGTTGATTGAAGAGGAGTTTGTTTGGATCTGTTGAAAGTGGTCTTCAGTGTGAAGGGGTCTCTTTCTTGTTTGGGTGATAGGTGACTTCACAAAAAAAGGAGAAGTTTTCAACTTGCTCAAACAGAGTCCACGCTTGATGCCAGTGCACAGAGGTGAGATGACAGATGTTTGTCAAAAGTGACCTGTCCTCCTCATTGGGTGCTTATGTTCGAAGCGTCAGTGGGTCTTATTAAGCTTTTGAATATTTGTGTGCGTTGCTTGCCAGGGAATTTTTCCCCAACCACCTTTGTCTGCCGCAGGAAGCGCATCCTAAATCGGATGACGTCGGAGACGGACTGTCTGTCTGAGGACATCATGGAGCTGGAGAACATGGAGGAATCCATCAGCACCATCCAGGGCCTCATCCAAACGCTGGAGGAAAAGCAGAGTCAGTGTCACTGGTGACCGCGCCCCCCCCCCCCCCCCCCCCCCCCCCACCCCTTTCCTGTTTTGTTCGCGTCTGTCTGTCTAGAGTCTTCATTCATCACTGATGGATATGCCCTTCTGGGATGGGGTTTGGCTCCAGTCACGTGTCTGTGTAGTTGTGTGCCTTAAAAAAAAACTTTAAAAAAGCCTTGCTTTCTGAAGGGGGAGTGGGGGGGGGGGGGAGAGCCTGTTGCAAGGGCAACAACTCTACACAACACTGCACCTGCACATGACAGCTGTTGGCATGTGGTGATGTGGGGCTTAATGTCCTCAGATGTCAGGCTGGCATAACTTTAGGGACAAGCTTGGCATGTATAAATCGGACTTGTCATTATAATTATACCCTCAGCCATGCTTCCAGAAGGAGTAACAACTCCAAACTGTAACAAATGTTTGGCACGAGTTGTCTCCCTTGCAGGTGGTCTGTGAAGAGCCCATGGTGCTACCATAACACAGCTAGTGGCCCATTTGCAAACATTGCTTTTCCTTGTGGGGGGGGGGGGGATATTATCTGTCCACTTTTTGTAGAAAAACATGGAATAATCAGTGTCAAAACCAACAAGGGGGAGAATCCTTTACAAAAAAATAAAATAATAAATCTGGTCATTGCGTGCGAGTTAGAAAGGCCTAAACCTAGAATGTTTCCTGGTAAGTTCTTATCAGGTTTACTGCAGACTTTGGTGTCTGCATAGACAGGTGCATGCACACACTGTTTTTGATGTCTGGTGCGTATTCAGTTGATGCATTTGCTGACTTGGCAAATACCTGCAGCCATTACAAGTACAACTTCTGTTACTGTTTACCTGTTCATAGTTTTACAGTCTTCACACATTATCAGCAAACATGTGGGTGTCCAAAATGAAACTGCATAATTGTCAGTTTTGAATGTGAGTTGTCTGAGCATGTGTGCTTCTTTTCTTGTAAGACAAAGTTCAGGTACAAAGTTAGTTTTCCTGTTCCTGTCTGTTTGTCTTAAGTGGTTCCTCTGTACTTGGATTTCAAGATCTGACAAAAAGATGAGACTTTACTTGCTAATCCAGTAAAGGTCGAGCTATGTGTGCCTGTTGTTACACAAGTGAGATCGTGAACATAAAGTGCCCAAAAGAGGAAAAGAATTGGGCATTTATGATTGATGTGTTTTCTTGTTTCTGCAAAAGCCTTATTTAGTGACTTCTTAGCTGTTGTTGTTGAAGCAGACCTTGATGATAATCTGTCACCTTTAGCACATTCTTTCTGCATGCAGTGACCTTGACATGCGTTGAGGGTCAGAGGGGAGGCTAAGAAGGAAAAGACAGTAATGTGGTTTCATTGGATGGCTGAATGATTTGCACCAAAGTTTGTGTTAGTGTTCTTAGTACATAACTTTAAGGGTTTACAATTTATTGTTGGAATTTTTATTGTAAAAGCAACCATCTATGTTAAGCGAAGAAAGGTCTGAATACAGTTTGGCTTATACAGAGGCAATACCCAGCAAAGTGTTGACACGCATGCAAATTTCTCTTCTCTTATGCTTATGTTAATAACCAATTACCTATCTACCTTTCTTTTCTTTTGGTCTTTTTTTCCCTTCAGTGTGTACTCTTTGTTGCCTCTGTAGATTGTTTTGTATATGGTGAAAGTTTTGAGTAAGAACACTCACTATTGACATGCACGAAAAATCATTTGAGTGTACATAATCAGTGTTAGCTGATTCAGCTGTGACACTGACTGTGGCTGAAACTTGAATGCCATTTTGTCTTGTTTTGCCAGAGACTATGTGTGGAAGACCTTCCAGACTTTGCATGCAGATAACCTCCATTGAGTTTGACCTTTTTTGCTTGTTTGGCCAGTATCATTGATACTGACCTAAATTTCAAGGTCACAATGGAGTCAGATAGTTCAAAGTGTAAAGTATAATTATTGGAAGTCCTTACCTGATCAGGTTGAAGGTATATATGCATGTTTCAAATATGGACACGCTCATTAACATCAGACTACAGTGTATATTTGTGTAAAATACTGATATTTCCTGCCTTGACAACAACTTTCTTGATAGCATTTTCACTAACCTTGTTGAGGTGAGATCTTTTGAAACTCAGCATAATGATAACCTCCGTCAGTGTCAAGCTTTATATTTTCATGCTGGTTTTGATGACCATGATCCATTCAGAAGGTAACATTGGTTGGTAGCACAGGAAGAAAGTGTTATTTTCCTGATCTTAATTTAAATGCGGGTCCACTGAGCTTTTGCGTTTCTTGTGGCCATCTTATTGCCACAGCGTGGATGGTCCATCATTCCATAGTATTAGTATGTTTATTACCTACAGACTCATGTAATGGCGAGTTTATGTAATGGTGAGTGTTTCCTGGCCATGTGGCAGCCCATGGCACAAGCCTTTTCAGTGTCCGTTTCTTGGAGGCTAAACAGTTTAAGACCTTTCAGACTTTCTGTGTCTTGAGGTAACTGTGCGCGGTCGACGGGACGTGAAAATCCAGTTGCTTACGAACTAGCTGCCATTGAGCTTTATGCTTTAACCCCTTCACTGCCCCAGCCTGTAAAATTTCTTGGCTGAAAAGTGCACAGATATATGCCTGCAAACAGTACATTTGATGGGTCCTGAAACAAATCTACTTTCAACACTGTGCATTTTGATGGAAATCATTTCACATACTTGTGCAAAGGGGGAAAAAAGGCCTTAATGATTTAAAATTTGACACTTCCATTGGTCATTTTCAGATTGAAGATGGGGCAAGCGTGGCAGTGAAAGGGTTAATACTAGTTGTGCTAACTTTATGGTCAAGGTTGCAGAGACCTAGAAAAGCAGAGAGTGCAATTTTTTTTCTTTCTTTTTTTCTTTCTTTATGATAATATTGATGCCCCAGTCAGCGAGGACAGGAGCTGCCCTGAGGTTGCATGCAAAGCAAATTAAAACAGTAACAGACAGTGGAACTAATCCAAAGCTGGTAATCATATTCATTGTATCAGTAAGATGAACAGAAAGTTTGAATGGACATTAGACACTTTGACTGCAGTGTGCACGCTCTGTTTTCACTATTTGAGACCATTTTAAGGATGTTACACTTTTTTGGACTCATCAAAAACTCAAACATCAGCTCTCTCTTGGAGACCTTTTTACCTTTCATATTTAAAAGGATATTTGTGAATTCACCAGTGACATTAAAATGTGGACAAGAATTTGTCTTGATGATGTTTCATTTATACACATTCATTAACAAATACTACACAAAAAATATACGTGTATAAATAATTATGACTGAATTTACATTTGTATTTAAAGTGATATTTTTTTGCATTATCCTAATCTTTACTTAGTCTTGCACATTCTTACCAGTTTTGGTGACCATAATCCAGTTTCTAGATCATCGCTGTAGCATTAGAAAGGTGAAATTAAAAGCTGTGTTTTGCCAAGTTCCTTTTTAAATGAGTTCAGGGTTAACTTTGTGTGATTGTTACATAATATGGACATCACCATGAAGATGATGCTTGAAATAATTTTATTGTAACTTTAAGGAGAAAATTGACACGTTTCCTGAAATGTCACAAACTACGTGGGGACATTTTTCCCATGCTGCGTCTGCAAGAATTTAATATGATGTTTGTAACTGCATGAGAGGCTCTCACAAGCTTTATTCATTAATTCACACCAGTTTTGGTGGCTGTGGACATTTTTAATGTTGCAGAATTTGAAAAATGAAAAGAAAGATGCTATTTTTTTACCAGTTTGAATAAGTCAACAAAGCATTTTGATGGCTCTGGCCAACATGTATACGTAGCTGTACAATGTGTAAGTTTTGCACTTTCTGTGATTTCATGGGCCCAAACCTGACACTGTTTGTGTGTTCATTTGAAGCTACAGACACAAAGGTGCCATATACAGGAAGGTCAGCGTCCAAGCCCTCCACGGCCGAAACAGTTGCACCTCTGCCAAAGGTGCTGTTATTAGTTTCTCTGTGTCTCACTGTCTCTCTTTTTGTTTTTGTTTTAGGGTGGGGTGGGTAATTCTGTCGCTTTTTTTATTTTATTTTTTGGTCTGTTTGTCTGCTTTTACAGCTTTAATTGTTAACTTCAGCCTGCACTTGATAACCCACATTAACTTCAGCCTGCACTTGATAATTCACATCTCTGGCTGGCAGTGCTGGTCCACATGCCGTGTTGCATGACATTGTCATGATTGATATGTCAAGTGGTTCTGGCCTGCACTGTGACTGGGTTCCCCTTTCCACGTTGAATTGCTAGCTGTTTTAACTCCCCACCCCCCCAAAAAAAACACCATTCAACTTTGTATATTTGAATCACTGTCTGTGTGCGTGTCTGAGTTCTGCCGTGAAGATATCCTCTGAACCACTTAACTCTCTGTAACCAAACTTGGTACAATGATGCATCATCATGAGCTGGAATGTCATGCAAAAAATGGTTATCTTCAAGGTGAAGGTCACAATGAGGGGCTTGTAATGATCAAACTATGACTATTTTTACTCCTTTTTTTTAACTTTTTTTTTTTTTTTTTTTCTGAACTAATGATTCTGTTGCAACCAAACTTAGCTTGATAGTGGATCATCATTCATCACTTCTGTGTTCAAGGTCAAAGTCAGAGCAAAGGTTCAACATTTTATTTCCTGTTTGTCTAGATGAATTGCCCTGATTCTGATATAACTGCACTGGTTGACTGGGCGTAAAACTCCTATTTACTTACTTACTGTCCAGACGATATCTTCTGAACCACTCAACCTTTTGTAACTGAACTTTGTATGGTGATGCAGCATCATAAACTGGAGTGTCATGCAGATTATTTTTAATTGTACTGAAGTTGGGGAGGGGGTGTGGGGTGGGGGTGGGGGGATTTTGCTGTGCAAACCTTGTTCTGTGAGGCATGCTTTCTTGAGTTTCTTTGGATTTTTGCCCCCCTGTCCGTTCAGTTTTTTGACATACAGCAGTTCTGCTGGTCATCCTTTTTTTTTCTTTCTTTTTTCTTACTTTTATTTATTTATTTTCCATTTTGTGCCCCCTCCCTTTGTACTTGCAGCCTTTTTTCCAGTCTCCATTTCTCTGTTCTGCATCTGTTATCCTACTCAGTAACCAGTTGACTTTGGTGTCACATTGTAAACAGTTGATAATTTGTTTCAGCATTTTCACCACTGTTCTTGCTCATGCTTGCCTTTGTTAGCGCATGTACTGCTTCTAACGCATGCTGCCTGTATCTTGGAGCATATGCATCTGTTTTGGCTCTGACTGTCCTTTCTGGCAGTAATTTTTGTCAGACCAGTTTCACTAATCACAGCAGTTTTAATTTTGCAAAATAAACATTCAAACAATCCATTCACCATTAGATGATGGAACACATCAGTGCAATCTTCTAAATTAACAGCTGGGAATGCTATTGCCAAGCAGTTGGCACATTCCTTATAAAATAAATAATGATAATTAGTAATATCACACACACACACACACACACACACACACACACACACACACACACACACACACACACACACATATGCATAAGCGCATATATGCAGGCATGCACACATATATACATATTCCCACACTCATGAACATACATATGCACACACATGCACACATGCACACACACACACACACACACACACACACACACACACATAGGTTTGGTGAGTGGAGCTATCCCTTTAAAAGGCTGGATAGCACCCCTCAGCCAGCAGCTGATGCTGAGTGAGTGCCATGTTGGTGCTGACAACTTTTGCTTAGCCGCAGCTGCTATATATTATGCTTGGCAAATTAGTAGCAGTGAAAGGGCTTACTGTGCGTGTGTTGGTTGGTGTGTAGGCTAAACAAGTGCTTATTGTTCATGTTGTAACCCATGTGGATGAATTGTTATTATTCAGTCAGTGCTTTGGTATACTGTAGCCACTAAAACGAGACTTTGTTGTGTTTTTTTAAATTTTGTTTCCTTCCCTAATACAAGCATAATGCTGGCTATGTCACCATGAAGACCTGTACTGATATTATCCTTGATAATTTTAGCCAAGCTTTAAGTCGGTCTGTAGTCGTACACAACACCCCCCCCCCCCCCCCACATATTTGTATATGCATACGCACACATTTGTACACACATGCATACACACTCTCTCCCTCTCTCTCTCTGATACATATTTTCCGAAACCTTTCCCTTAATATTTCAGTGTAAATGAAGCCTGACCAAGGGCCACCTGTCTTATTAGACTGACCACTTCTGAAACCTTCCATGTAAACGAACCACTGATCAAAGACCTTTCCTGTACTTGTTATCAAATAATTATATATCCTTTGTGGATTAATTGATGACATTCTTACTGTGTATGTGTGTGGTTTCTTTTTCCTTTAAAATTTTTTGTTTTTCTTCTTCTTTTGTCCTACAAATGATATTAGCTCAGCATATTCAGTTTAAAATGAGTAATTCTGTATACAGTGCAAAGTTACCACAAATTTATTTTAAAATTAAAAACACATCTCAGAATATTTTGTTTTTCTGTTTTCTCCAGAACCTTTCCTCGTTCTCGACTAGTGAACAACCAGCCAACGTCAAAACCAACGTTGTGGCCCCAATGGTGAAGCCACCTCCCTCCCCACCCTGCCCCTCCGCCATCAGCCAGGGACTGAGCACATTTCCTATCAACCTTGCCCAAGGGCAGACAAGCTTGGAGCAGATGGCGGCCACCAATCAAAAGCTAGAGGAGCTCATTCGCCAGCAAGACCAGATGATCAGCTCAATGCTGGGTCTAGGAGTGGGAGAGGTAACATCAGCTATGCCTGCGGCCAACAACCCTGGCCAGTCGCAGCTCATTCAGAACCCTGGACAGCCATCGCTGATTCAGAACCCAGGCCAGCCTCCGGTAATTCAGAACCCAGGCCAGCCCCAGGTGATTCACATCCCTGGCCAGCCCCAGGTGATTCACAGCCCCGGCCAACCCCAGGTGATTCACAACCCTGGCCAGCCCCAGGTGATTCACAACCTGGGCCAGCTCCAGGCAATTCACAACCCGGGCCAGCCCCAGGTGATTCAGAACACCACCCAGCCCCACATGATTCAGAACCTGAACCAACCGCAGCTGCTTCACAATGCCAGCCGACCACAGATGATTCAAAACCCCTTCTACCTCCAGCCAGTCCCAAGCCCCAGTCAGACTCAGCTACCGTCTTTCTCTTTGGGTATGGTCCATCCCAGTGCTGCCCATTTTCCCCGGCCAGCTGGCATGCCCCCCTCCCTCGGTGCAGGAACCCCCAACCCGCAGCCATTGGCCAAGTTGCCTTTCCAGCCTACCAGCTGGAGCTTGGCTATGCCAAGAGGAGCAACACATCCAATGCCGGTGATGGCCACCTCCCTGCAGCAGCAGCTGTACCAGCACCAACTGCAGCACCAGAACTTGCTGCTTCATCACCACCACCACCAGCAAATGATGGGGCCAGCCCTGGAGTCGGTGAGCATGCCTCAGCCAGGCACCACGCTCACCACCACCACTGCCACCTCCAGCTGCCCAGTCACCATGACCACCGCCCAGCAGCTGCAAGGAGCACCGCCCACGGAGCTTCCCCAGTTCTACCCAGCCCTCGTCCTACCGCCCCCTTCCTCCAGCATGCATGGAGCACCCGCCCTTCATGGGGCCCAGCCCCAGCCTGGCACCTCCAACCCTGGTTTGCCCCTCCCTAGCACCTCCAAGCCTGGTTTACCCATCCCTAGCACATCCAACCCTGCCTTCCCCTACCCTAGCCCATCCAACCCTGGGCTTTTCAACCCCGGCTTCTCCAACCTAAGCACATCCAACCCTGGGATTCCCAACCCTAGCACATCCAGCCCTGGCCAACCCTCCAGTTCTTCCCTTGTGAATGCCAATCTCATGAGCGGGTTTAGTTTCATGGGTGCTGGTGGAGTGCCAGGAACTGGAGGTGGCAGTGATGACAGCACAGTGGTTGTTGGTCAGGGCCAGGCTGGCGGCAGTCAGCTGTTGCCAGGGATGTTGCCGCTGCTCCAAAGCCTGAAGGCCAGCTGCGTGGTCAAGCCGGCAACCACTTACTCCTCCTCCTCCTCCAAATAAGTCTCACTCCTGCTGCTGCTACCATCCAAAGAATGTACATAATCAATACTGACTAATGCTGGCAAACTTGTGCCAGCAGTGATGAAAGCCTCAAAATGGAAGTTACCTATACAACATCAGGCTGTTTGAGTCTGCTGCATCGCTTGTAACAAATGAAATTGAAAGTCCACACTTGTGATATATTTTTTATCTATATAGCATTCAACTTGGCATTCCTCCTACTTCACCGAGCTAAGTTTGGATTTTGGAATCGTCGAGTTTCTTGCCTGAATGCCTCTGCTCTCTGCTGGTAGTACTTAAAGGAACTAGCCTCAGTTTTCAATTGAAAGTCCCTCCTCAAGTGCTCAGAAAAAGTGAAAAGAACACAATCTGCAGTACACAATTTGCAGTAAAAAATACTTTAGATTTTATATAAATTGTATCAATTGCAGGCATCGCCAGTGCTTTTTCCATGCACACTGTCCCACCTTTCAGGGCTTTGCCTGCATTTCAGTTTGACATCACCAAAGTCTTGAGTAGTTTAATGTCACTGGTAGAACATAAGAAGCTCTCAGTTCCATGTAGAGGTTGCAGAAGAAATATGTATGGTGTTCATTTTAGTCACCAACTTTTTCTTCTTCCTTGGCATATCTCTGTGGAGGAACTTTGAGGACATAGTGTAGCATTCTAGACAATAATCAGTTGGGTGAAACCCAAGCTATTTTTAGCTCACTGTAATTTGTTCCTTTTTGGGGTCAAATTAGCTGGCTGAAGAATTTTTTTTATAGAAAAATGCACAAAATAAATATTATACAGGAAATTATTTTTGGCTGGAACTGAGAAGGCTAGTTCATTTAAGACTCCGTCTTACTCCTCCAGTTTTGAGTCCATTTCATTTTTATCAAAATGATCAGGCTGGTGTGTGGAAAAGTTGTTGACCATGAGAGAGATTTCTTGTGCTTGGTTTGTACTGAACTGTGCAGTTGTTTCTGCATATGTAGTTTTAATACAGGCTTTTATTTTAGTTTGAAAGTGCGCAAATGGGCTTGTTATTATATAATTTTTCTCGTTCTTTGTTGTTGGTTTGATCACCTACCAGTCTAGTCAGTTCATGTTACAAGGGTCAGTGCTGCTACTGTTGGTTTGGCTGTAGGTTTATTCTTTTTTTTTTAAATCCTCTTTCAGTTTGAACTTTGTTCTTTGTTAAATGACCCAGCATATTATATCTTAAATTTGCTTTTTTTTTTTTATCACTTTAATCAAGTTACTGGTATGTTCCAATTGTTGTGTGTGTGTGGTATTTTAAGAAATGGCTATTTGTGTGGTTTGCTAAAACTTGTTTTCAGTGAAACATGCTCACTGCATGCACAGTAAGTGCAACTTTTGATCTGATTTGTTGATGATTGGCAGGTTTAATTTTTAATATGCATGTACAAAATGTATATTGACACTGGACTGAGGTTTGCTTGTTGCTTGAGAGTTTGTTTTTACTCCTGTGTGGAAAATAGAACATGTTATATAATGAAAAATACTTTTTTGAGCCTCTCATTTTTATGAGCTCAAAGCAGCAGTGTACACAGAATGTAAGTTACCTCAACATTTGACATACACAGTACTGTAATATTTGGCCCACAGACTGTTGCTGTGCACACCCCCAAGTTTGAAAAGCAAAACTGCGCTCCGATCACATAATTATGGGGCACATGCAGCAGATAAGGCACAACTGTAAAAGATGTCAACATTGCCGACAAAACATTGCAATAGGAACCGAAGAGGAGAAGAAATGGACAGAAGAAGAAACAGACACTAAAAATTGAAAACTGGACTCGGGTGCAGGAAGATGCTTACACAAACATTCTAACAAGGACACAAACAACACAAGCACCAAAACACATCAGTGTATATAATACTGTGCTTTTATTATTCAGTCACGTAATCCTCTGAAGCAGAGAAATCTGACTGCATCTGCCATCAGTGCAGAAAAGTGCTAAGGTGACTTCATGGGACAAGGGTGCATGCGCACTAAATTCAAGTTGCAGTCAAAATGAGAAGAGCCGACTGATGAGAGCAGAAAAGTGCTAAGATTACTTCATTGGACACTAACATTCAAGTTGCAGTCAAAATCAGAAGAGTGCACAGAACTGCCATCTACTGTGATGCTTGGCTTATGAAAGCTTCATTATGACACCAAGTTGATGTGAATTAGCACTGTTCTTAGTGCTAAGTTAGAGCTGGTGTACTGCAATTCATCCACACAAGGGGTGCATGCCGCATGCAAGATGCAGGGATCAAAGTTGAGTGGGAAAAAGTTGATCTATACACATGCACACAACCTGAAGTATAGATAATAGTACCTTCAACACAGAAATTAAGGTCTCCTAGGGTGAGAATCCATAGTTATGAAAGGCTTCCTCCTATAAAGCCTGGAGTAGGTCAGAGTACAGCCTTGCATGCTTTGCCCGCTGCCCAAAATTCTGCCTTAATAGATGCTGCCTGCCCAGTTAATATCTCCCCCCCCCCCCCCCCCCCCCTTCATAATAATAAAGAAACTGAAACGTAACTTGACATGTAGCACTAACAGTGAATCACACAGTTACTTGTGATCTGAGAGATGGTGCACATTTCTCTGTTGACTGGACATTAAAGATGGCAAGCCACACACTTCCAAGTATCAGTGGTGCAGTTTTGGGAAGCAAGGCAAGCTGCTGCCTTGCAGTTGTAGAGGTGTTAACTTAGGAACGTTGTTTGCTTTTGTGCACATGTACATATTATGTGGCTATTCAAGAGAAAAACATTGTGATTCTTTGTGCTGAATGGAGCATTTTTCAGCTTCCTCTCAGGTCTCCTCCTCCACCTGATTAAGAGATGTTTTTGTTCCCAAAATGTGCGGTTTGACATAATACTTGTGCTCATGTATAAAACTGCTACAACATTAAGCATGTACAGCTTGTTTCAGGGGTTGCCTGTGTGTCACCTACAAAGTACCTTGAAGTCTTTCAGCATCTGCAGATTCCAATGCGTGTTCACAGTTGTTTTACTTACACACACAACTGCTGTATTATACCAGTTTGCATTTGATTACGTAAGGAGTTGACTGCTGTCGCTGAGTGAACACATCAAAGATTTTTCTGTGTGCTAAAATGTGATCTACCTTGTATTGCCTGCCTGCCAGATGATACACTGGCAGCTCTGGTCACTGGTGTGTCCCTTCTTAAAATCTGTGATGCTCTGGCAAGCATTACCACCTGTTTCCAAAAGCCATGGGTGTTTATGCACCCAGCCTTGTGACATACTTGGAGCTTGTTTATCGTTTTCATGGCCTTTTTGAAACCTTATAGCTTTGGTAGTGTCTTGAGAAAGGGTATATATATATGGGGAAAGTATTAAAATGTGCACTTGCTTATCACCCGAGTTTGACTGTCCTGAGGTGACCTGTGTGGTTGACAGGACATTAAAATCCAATTCCTAACTCACTAGTACAGTAGTAGCCTCGACTCACACAAAATGACTTGTTTAGATGTAAATAAGTAAAGAATTAAACAACAGATTTGTACAATACCTGAAATGCTTTTGTAAAATGTTTGGGCGTGGTCACAACCATAAAATGTGAATGCAGGGCAGGTACGTCTACTGAAACGTTGGTGTGAGAAGTATGCGTGACCCACAACGTACAGGCAGGTATGTTCACTGAAACTCCTATAAATATGAAAACCATGGGCACATGGACATCCTTGAAGGACTTGGTGTGAACTTTAATGGGGCATCCGGCAGTGGTCAAGTCCCATTGCATGTTTCTCCAGGACTGTGAGAGTCATCAGTGGTGTCTTTTGAGTGGCGTGAAAGCAAAGCGAGTTGATTTGAATTTACCCAGTGGAGTGCTGTTTTTGTTTCTTTCTTTTCCCACTCGATTTCTTTGTGCAACTATTAACAAGGATCTATAGCAATACGTGCGTGCTTCTGCAAATGGCAGGGTAGTTGTTTTCATGTTTTGTAGCTGTCCCTGTTTGTTTCAGGCTGTAAAGGTTCTGGTTGTGCTGTGCTTCGAACTTGCTTTAAATCATACATCAGCTGAGCCTTGGGAGTTTATCTAGAGCTGGGTGATTCTTCCTGTGTGCAACTACTTCCCTTGAATATACTATAAAACAGTAGAACCTCCCGAGGAGAAATCATCATCAGAAGACCACCCCTCTCCTCTTCTAAGTATCTGTTAGTATGATACTGGATAAAGATGAAAATCCCTTCTTCTTTCGGGGATTAGTCTCTCTGGAATCATCCTAGTGGTTGAAGAATACAATGCTAAGGTTTTTATTCTTTGCTGGTACATGTGCATTTGTATACGTGTGCATACATAGTTAAAATCAATTTTTCAGTATCTGAAAATGTTGGTTGCACTTGCAGCTTTTTGAGGGAGTTGGTGCTTTGAGCCCAGAAGGAAGCCGGAAAGCATTATGGCTCTAGTACACAAGCTGATTTAGCTGTATGTTAGGACTGCTTGAATCTCATGTTGTCAGACCCGTCCATCTTAACCCTGTCACTGCCCCAGCCTGTAAAATTTCCAGGCTGAAAAGTGCACACATGCGCCTGCGTTATATTTTATGGTCTTCTAACGCTGCTTTGATCATTATGCACTTTGATGAAAATCCATTCACGTTAATGTGAAAAAGAAAAGAAAAAGGCCTAAGGATTTCAGATATAGCACTCTTACTGGTCGTTTTCAATTGGCACCATGGCAGTGAAAGGGTTAAATGTATTGGCTGCCTTATGATGCAGCTGAAACCGACCGGCTAAAGCAAGGAGAAGGTCAAAGAATTCAATATTTCTACTCAAAAGTCACCATCCCTTGTGAACTCTGGCCTTTCCTTCACTTAAGTCCAAACGGCAGGCGCTCACTGGCTGGCAGGTGCTGTTTATCCATTTGGATTATATCATGCTGTATTTGGAACAGTTAAGACCAAAGCACTGAGCCATTTCAACCATACAATTATGCTACACATGATCTGTCTGAGATCAGGTTCAGATGGTCCTCAAGCAAATGACCGAAACAGCTTGTGTACCAGTGCCTTTACTGAGCTTGTTTAACAATAATAAACAAGAACGAAAGTTTAATAAAAGTGTGTGTGTGTGTGTGTGTGTGTGTGTGTGTGCAGCATACAGAAGATTTGTCTGTGTTAGTACTAAGTCTGCAAACCAGAAGGATTCAGAGACAATTGCTTGCTGACAGGAGTGTGTGTGTGTGTGTGTGTGTGTGTGTGTGTGTATGTGTGTGTGTGCAGCATACAGAAGATTTGTCTGTGTTAGTACTAAGTCTGCAAACCGGAAAGATTCACAAAGAGTTAGACAGTAGCTTGCTGACAGGAGTGTGTGTGTGTGTGTGTGTATGCAGCATACAGAAGATTTGTCTGTGTTAGTACTAAGTCTGCAAACTGGAAAGATTCACAAAGAGTTAGACGATAGCTTGCTGACAGGTTAAAACTGCCCCAGACCAAAAATTCAGTAATGTATCACATGTCACCTGAAATATTGTATGTGGAATTTGCCACATAAAGTTACCACCAGTATAAAGGGACCCCTCCTTCTCCAACCATGTTTTGTGTAACAGGTTGAACAAATCAAATTAAAAGTTGGGAATTTAAAGGGACTTTCTCAAATAATCTTTTAATCTAGGCTCCATTTGAAGGGGGTAGGTCTCTTCTTCTTCTTCTGATTAGTTGGACGATATATTTAAATCACATGTAAAGTACCACACAGCTGGTCAAAGGGCTACCAACAGCCTCTGAGTTTTTGTTTCTCAGACAGTTAGAGGCCACGGCTTGCAACATGTATTCTATGAAACTCATCATTGCTTCTCAAAGTTAGTTTAAAAAGTCAATATAAAATACTAAAATCAGTGTGAAATTTTAAAACGGTATCCTTGGAGTAATTAGTTTGATTTCTGACGAGTCAGTGATGGCCAAAACTAGTTTTGAGGTTTATAAGATTCTACAAGGATTTTGTTTTAAAACCCCATTGATTTAACTTTTTATTTTTTAACAACTGTCATAATAACACCTCGTGTACATAAACACTGTCAAGTTCACACAGAGGTGGACTGAAACCGCAACCTCTTCTTCCCACTGCACACTAAACATTTTTGGAAAGCACAAACAAAAAGCACTCGGACTCAAGGTCATTTCGCGGCAATGCTGCGCCTTCCCGCTGGAACAGGTTGCAACGCACTCCAAAATGCACTGGAGTGTCTTTAAGGTGGCAGCTAAAAAATTCAACTCCTTAGTCAGCCACCGGCCTCCTGATCCCCCTTATCGGATCTTTTTTCCGACAGTCGTTTCTTCCTCCCCCCCCCCCCCAACCCGGGGGCACCCCCATCACAGGTTATTGGTAAGATTGTGTACGCACTGCTCGGAACTTTTGTCCCATGACTGTTACAGTGTTACAGAAGCGGTCAAAAACAAAACCTGATAAAAAAAAAAAATCTTACTACATGGATTGCACGCAACGCTCATAATGCGAATATCGGACGAAGGGACGTAACTGTGGACATGCGCAGAGAATCCTATGAAATTGTCGTCTGCTCAACGTTGTTTTTGGAAGCTTGTGAAAGACGAAAGTGCTCTGTACTTTCTTACTGAAACCTTTGTACACAAACGATGGTGAACACCTGAGGTGGCGTCAGAACTACAACTAACTGCCGGTCGAAGCATACGGCTGGAAATACACCCACGTGAGAACCCCACTCCGCTTATTTTTCAGTACTTTCTTTCCTTTTCACATTGTGTGTGTGTGTTCTTCCTCTACACTTAACCTAGAAAAAACTGAAAAAGATGTAGCCAATCTTCTTTAACGTAGGCAGCTACCGCCGTCGTGGTAATTTCCAAGGAGGCGGGTCGGAAATTTTGGGGACATTTTAAACCCCATTTTGAATCACAACTATCACCAGAGGCATCCAAACAGTCATATCAAGCAAATAAAGTCAAAATTTGTAAAAAAGAAGTGAGTTTAATAAATTTGTGTTTTTCAGCGCCACTGGCCTTTTGATAAGCTAGATCTAAGTTCCGAGTAAGCCGTGCGCACTTCCCGGTGGAGCGCTGATGCCGGCAAAACGATTGTACGTGTTCCAAAGATCGTAAGCTGCGTAGTTTATTATCTTTGCGTGTACTGACGACTCACCTTGTACAGACTGTACTGATGATGACTGTATAATCAAACCCACTTTAGTTGCAAATTTTGGTTTCATTTGCTAGATGTGAACCTGTTTCATTGATTTGAATCATATCTGTGACCCAAGATGGCGTTCAAAACGTCCCAGGCCTCCTTTCGAAGCAAACGGCTGGCCCACCCTACCAAACCGACCTCAAAACTTGTGTAGACCTGTGGTTTGCCAGGAAAGCGCTTCTGATAACGTTCACTGCATGCGCTTATCATGCACAGTGCGTGTTATTGTGGACTTTGTTTTATGTCAACTAGGACACGTAGGCCTATGTCGGCTGCACACCACCTGAATGATTAAAGTGCGAAGCAAACAAAACGTGGAGGTTGGCCTAGTGGTCAGAGCTCAGAACCCCTGTGAAAGTCGAGGTGGGCGTCCTGAGCTCCCCGAACTGAGAAGACGCATCGGATTTTACGTCATTCACTTTCTGCCTGGACGTTTCTTCGTATTTTGTTGCCGCTCACTTGCTTCCCGCTAAATGTAGAACAAACCTGCTCTCTTTAATCGTCTTGTCGAAACATCATCACATAAACAGATCCTTCAAACTTGCCAGCGCCTAGCGGTTGTGTTGGGCCTGCCGGTAGTAAGTAGATGTACCCGGGATTGATTGTTTCGACTCAGTCGCTCTTTTACACACCTTCAGCAGTTGTGGTTTATGGCTCGACGCTTTCTCAGTTGTGACTTTGCCCCCAACACATAGCCTCGCAATGAAACTAAACATTACACATTTAACACACACACACACACACACACACACACACACACACACACACACACACACACACTTCCATTAAAAGATCTGGATCACAATCAGAATCTGTAAATTTGTTGTACAGGTACATGCCTACCACGAAATTGTCTTGCAGTACACAGCCAAACAATAGAATAAACAATAGACTAACAATGTTACATGGCAACAAAGAATAAAAGCGTATCAAACACACGCACAGGACCCCCCGCCCCCCTACCTCCAGCCGTGGGGTACTGCGGCCCCAGAGCTGTCAAAATGTAATGTCCTCTCTTTAAAGCCTGGTAATACACCCACGCATGCTTCGCCACTGGCAGGACTTTCACTATTGTGCTAAATTCTCACCTTCATAGTCAGTTCACCTTTGTTGTTGTTTTAGTTGTTGTTCTTGTTGCTCTTCTTCTTCTTCCCCAAATCCTCTCCCTACTTTCCACCTGCGTTAGTTTGGGCCCGCGGAATAAAGTAGGTCACCCTGCTCAAAATCACAAACACTTTCTGCAGGTTCCCGTGTTGAGTACCAGCGGAATATATCTAGGCGCCAAAACATGTTATTGTGCTCTATAACACTGCATTAGATACATACTTGTGATTTCATCAATTGCTTTAATTTTTCGTGCTGAATACGTATGGGGGATACAGCTCGTGATTTCATCAGTTGCTTTAATTTCGTGCTGAATACATCTAGGGGATACATAATTGTGATTTCATCAGTTGCTTTAATTTCTTGCTGAATACGTATGGGGGAATCTGTGTGGAAGTATTTCTCTTAGTTGCATATTCAACGCAAGAAATGCAAGTTTTATTATCTTTCTAGTTTTAAATTGTAATTTGCCATTACCTCTATTCATTTATGACAGTACCAGCTAGCCGTAGCTTTTATTATATCTTGCCCGAGTGCATGATCACAGTTCACGGGTCTTTAAAGTCCGAGGGTGTGAAATTGTCGATTGTGCTGGCAGTTTCTCAAAATTCACGTGCTGGTCGTGAAAATGGCGTTACTAAAAAGTGTTCACTGTCTTGCTTTTGCTGCTGATTTCGTTCAAAAGAAAGCTTTCGGAAGGATGCCTCGCCATGGAGTGTTTGGTTGTGGTTGCATCGCTTCTCGACGACTGGAACCATTTTTGACCGACTCCGCTTCTTCTTCTTCTCGTGTTGCTTAATGTCCTCGGATGTCGGGTTGACATATTAGGGACAAATGAGACCAATGCGTTAGCATGGTTCAATGACGCTTTACGTCCACAGGGAAACCATAAGGCTTGTTAAGACGGGGAGCCCAGGACGGCCACCTCGACTTTCACACAGCTCTTGATCTCTGAAACTACTCCGCTTTAGGCGCCCGCAAGTAACGACTCAGTAAAGTGATGGTTGCGTCACTGTCTCGCACCTGCGGAACAGATTTCAGGCAGCAACAGCGACTGTTGGCACCATCCTCGGACTGGTTAGTTCTGGTACTGTCCGGGATCGTTTGCGTGATCAAGGCCTACGCGCAAGGCGCCCTGCTGTTCGTCCAGCTCTCCAGCCGGCCTCGTGACCGTGTCGCATGACTTGCCAGATGCCACCTGCGCGGCTTTAGAAATGCCCGGTGGGTCAGAGTAGAGTTCACTGACGAGTACAGGATGGTGGAATGACCGGAACTCGAATCACAAAATTACTAGACATGCAAGTTATGAAATATGAAATTATCAACACCCGACCATGTCTAATTACAGTTCCTGCCAACAGACTCCACTCAGACGAAAACAATCCAACGAATTTGAGAGAGAGAGAGAGAGAGAGAGAGAGAGAGAGAGAGAGAGACGTACCTGAAACACTGATGAAAAACGACAGTAAACTGAGTTTCAGTTATCAATACAGTCTAGAATTAGGCCTTAACCCCTCTCTCCTGCCACTCCAAAGATACTTTTAATTGTTAAAAGTATCTCTGGCCCATCCTCCTCGGATTCCGTTCACGTGTGTATCACGAAGTGGCGTAGGACGTGAAACTGATTGAATCGCAACAGCCCGGCTGACACCTTTCCTCTTCTTGGGCTGACATTTCAGCGGAGTCTCTCGAGGTGACACCCGACAGTTTGCATAGCTACAGGATAGCGCGTCCATGGCAGGTGAGTGAGGTTCTGATCAGTTTAGGTCTGCGGGTTCTGGCGGTCTCTTTTCATTGTCGACAATATCACGCTTTAATTGTGGCTTATTGGGTGGCCTAAAAGTAATAGACCCATCCACAGCCCCGCTCCTTTCCCGCCATTGTTTTCGCGAGGCATTACAAGCGGCGGTCGGCGAAAGGGTTTGTGGGCCGGTTTGACCTAGCGGTAAGGCAGGTAAGTTTCAGCTCTCCCTTCTCCTCAAAAAGGGTGTGGTTTGTGGACACTGTCTTGTGACTGTCCAACACAATTAATAAAACATAAAAATGGCTGCCATCGCTGCCCATCTTCATACAGGAGTCATTCTGGTGGTGACAGTGTAGCGATAGGTATATAATCTCCCCCTTCACCCACCTTCATACCCCATTCACCACATTCTCCCGTCCATAATAAGCATTATGGTGTTTGTGGACGTTAAACATCATGTTGACTTATTTTTATTTTTAAACGGGCTTCTGCTAGAAAAGCGACCGATTGATTCACTGCGGTTACTTCTAGATAACAGACGTTTTTTGTTTGTTTTGTGTGTGCGTGTGTGTGTGTGTGTGTTTGTTTGTTTGTTTGTTTTTCGTTCCTGTCTGACAGTGAGAATAATTTTCAAACTAGAATACTTTTACAGAGATACTTTTACTAGAATACTTTTACAGAGTACACAGATACTTTTGGACGGGAGTATTTGAACCAACCGAAGGAGACTGTGCAAGTGACAGTCCGATGCATCAGATCTGTGCGAAAGAACGAAGCTCCACATAGATCCAAAAGCATAAAAGATTCAAAAACATGCAAATTTTCGGGGTAATCCCCCCCCCCCCTTTTTTTTTTTTTTTTTTAAAGACGAAACAACACAAATACCAGAGTTAAACGAAAAATGGCTACTCTAATCAGGCAAGCAAACAAATGAAACCAAATGACCAGATGGAAAGGATGGTGAAAATGACGAAGAAAGATTACGGAGAAAGAGGGATGGCAGAAAATCCACTTCTCCCACCCTATGGAAAAACGTACATGGTAACTTAGCTGTCCCGGACAGCGTACAATGTGACAAAGGCTGGAAACGCGTAATCCATGCACACAATACAAACCATACACCGTTGCTAACAGCCACTGGGCAACAGACGTTCATGAAGTACCCACATAAAGAAATATCAAGTTGTCTCGACTAGTGGGGCACTCCGAGGTTATGAAATCACTCCCGCATCGAAAATGAACGAAATAACTTGAGAAACAAAAGGGAAAGCAAAGAGAGGAAAAACTAAAATAGTCTGAGTGGAAACCAAGAACCTCACTGACCCAAACCCGAAACCCTAACCCAGGGAAACCACAAAGTATCTAGTCTGATCAACTAGAAAAAGTAACAGGTATAAAGGATAAGGCAAACAAACCACAAAGTATCTAGTCTGATCAACTAGAAAAAGTAACAGGTATAAAGGATAAGGCAAACAAAGAAGTTGGGATGAATACAAAACAAACATTCCGTAATGCCGCTGTCTGATGACCTGAAAGCTTCACCCTCCCTCCAGACTCTTAAAGCTAAACTAAAACCGCATTTCTTCCACCAAGCTTTCTGATTTATTTGTACATGCTCACTTCTGCCTGTCTCATATCCTCTGTGTGTGTGTGTGTGTGCGGGGGGTGGGGGGGTGAGGGATGGAATTATGGGTGGGTAATGTGATGAGATTATTTTCTTTATTGTATATTGCTGCTTCTCATACGGTACATATACCTAATATTTCACGTGTATTGTTAGTTATCGGATGTTTTATTTTGTAGAGCACATTATCTTTGATATTTTTCTCAATTAACGTTGAAAATGTCGGAGAACGTTGAAAAGCGTAGTGAGTTTGTGTAGATTAGAGGATAGCACTAGGCTTAAACTTGAAGTGATCTATTAGTATTTATTATTACTGTGAAGGCAGGGGTCGTCACAACAAAAACGGACCGAAACGCCAGGAATCTGACAAAGCTATACAAAGAAAGAAACAAAAATGGACATTGACTGAAATCGAAATAAATAAATAAAATAAATAAAAAATAAAAAAAGACAGGGAAAATAAACAAAATCCCAACTGTTGATAATGGCGTCAGAGGTTCATCCTTTAGAGATTTGAACTGGAAATTGTTCTAAGTTGATCACCCTGTGGGCACCCTTACAACCATTTTGCCGTGTTTGGGTGACTGAACGCAAAACGACAAAAATACACTGAGTGCCGCTTGTGATACTAGCGTGTGAGATTAAATAATAAAATAAAATCCGCGCTAAAAATAGCAATATTCCGCGTCTCTGATTGGTTGAGATCGGCGACCGCGTGGCGCTTGTGGATGGCACCTACTTGCGCCCAGTAAAATTCTGATCATGGGTGAAAGGTAGTCTGGGGCTGTCTCAGCGACAGTTTCAAATGCAGTGTTTATAGTAAGTAAGTAAATACGGTGCTTAACGTCCACAGAAACCATAAGGCTTATTAGGGACGGGGAGAAGAGGAGGAAGGGGGCATGGAGGTGGGGGGAGAGGGAGACCATATACCTATCGCTACACTGTCACCACCAGAATGATTCCTGCATTAAGATGGGCAGCAATGTGAGCCATTTTAATGTTTCATTAGGAAGTGATGCACAAAGTCACAGGACAGTGTCCACAAACCACAACCTTTTCGAAGAGAAAGGAGAGCCGAAGCGGTATCGAACCGAGGTCCTTCCGCTTACCAGCCTCACGCCTTACCGTTAGGCCAAACCAGCTCACGCAGTGTTTATAGCGCTCTTGTATGTATTTGTATGCCTTACACGACTGTACTGAGTTGTTTTGCTCTCAGCCAACGCCGACTGCGGGCTTTCGGGTGGACAGCCATCGGTGTTTGAACTACAGATCTAAATTTTTTGAAGAGTTTAAACAGAAGTGTGACCATTGGACCATGTAAAACCATGATTTTTGTGGATTATTTTTTTTTATTTTGTTGTTGGATTTTGTTTGTTTATTTGGGGTGGGGGGGGGGGGTGGTGGTGGTGGCGGTGGCTGGCATTTAAACATTGCATTTAATAAGTGTTTAATTGATTGGTGACTGAATCCGTTCGTTAGTCATATTAATTATAAATGGCAGGATTTTTGTATGAATGCGTGCATGTACAGTCGGCCAATGTATAAAGCCGAGAACTTGCCAGTGCGTGGCTATTCCCGTACCACAGCCCTAACTTATTGGCATCGCCAGGGCCATAAAACAAATCCAGCCTTAACCCTTTCACTCCCAGCACTTTTTACCAGTTCCACAGTTTTTAGGATAACAGCTCTTATTTTCAAATAGAACCACACAGAAGCATCCGAAGAAATGGGTCAGTTTATCTATAGTGAAGCACACGCCGTCATCTTGGCGCGGAGATTCAACACACGTTAAAAACTCCGCGCGATGTTTTAGTTTTTTTGACTTAATCGACTGTTAGAACTTAAGAACAACAAAAACAACAAACAACCGAAAATGGCACCATTTGATAGTAAGTTACTCACATCAACATCTACGTCATAATATGTGATCAGGATTCCCTAGAATATTGCTCTGAAAGGACTTGTCGTGAATCCGTGCTAGACTGCGCGGACGGGAGTGAAAGGCTTGCTAACCGTAGGTGGGCCCTCGTGCACGATGAATTTTTCAACTGGACTTGCATGATACAGTTTTTATACACATGCCTTATTTCGTTATTTTGATAACACTTTTCTAATGACGATGAACAGCGTCAGGCAGGATGGGAGGGAGAGAGGAAGGAAGAGAGTGTTAATATATCCCTTCCCACCCCCACCCCTCTCTGACTCATACATGGTAACACCCACACTTACACATGGTAATTTGGCAAGGAAGAAAGATCAGCAAACGGGCAAAAGGTCGGGAAAGTGGCACTCGGCAAGTTGGCGCTGTCGGAAAACTGGCACGGAGGCATAGCAAACAAAATACGAATCACAAAAAAATCGCTGTGTCCAGCTTGGCATTGAAAGTTAAAACACTTATTTCCGTCAGTGGATCACATGTACACACACACACACACACCGTATGCATACGCATGCACGCGCGCGCACACACACACACACACACACACATGGTGCTTCACTGCACAGCCTGAATTCAGCAATCTCCTCGGTTCTAACGCATCCCACCACCAGTGATCACATACACTCTGGGTACAAGGATTAGTGACCAAGTTTACAAACTGGCACGCACTAATCTTTGAAAGCCGTCAGATAGGCATGCACCAAACTTTCAACACGGAAAACTGGCATGCACCAAACTTTCAAAGCGGAAAAAAATGGCATGCACCAAATTTCAAAGCCGAAAAACTGGTATGCACCAAACTTTCAAAGCGGAAAAACTGGCATGCACCAAATTGCAAAGCGGAAAAACTGGCATACACCAAATTTTAAAGCGGAAAAACAGGCATGCACCAAATTTTAAAGCGGAAAAAATGGCATGCACCAAACTTTCAAAGCGGAAAAACTGGCCTACACCAAATTTTAAAGCGGAAAAACTGGCATGCACCAAACTTTCAAAGTCGGCAGACTGCCATGCATCAATCTTTTAAAGTCGGAAGCTTGGCATGCACCAACTCTTTCAAAGTCAGAAGACTGGCATGCACCAGCTCTTTCAAAGTTAGAAGATTTAATGCACCAACTATTTCAAAGTCAGAAGATTGGCATGCACCAACTCTTTCAAAGTCAGAAGATCGGCATGCACCAACTCTTTCAAGAGACTGGCTTCCACCAAACTTTCAAAGTCGGCAGGTTGCTATCCACCAAGCTTTCAGAGTCGGAAGATTGGCACTAAACCTCGTTCTAGCACGCAGAAAGAGTTGGGAAACTGCCCAGCGGCAAACTGTCACGTGGCAAAGTGGTCGTAACCCCAAGACACACCATTATGTGTAAAGTGACCCGTATCTCAAGTCACCGTCACGTGTAAAGTGACCCGTATCCCAAGTCACCTTCACGTTTAAAGTGACCCATATCCTAAGACCCATCATTATGTGCAGACTCAATGACCTGTATCCCAGATCATACCGTCACGAGCAGACACTGATCGGTATATAGACACATCGTTACGTGTAAAGTGACCCGTATCCCGTACACACTGACCCGTATCCCAAGACACATCGTTATGTGCAGACACACTGACCCGTGTCCCAAGACACATCGTCACGTGTAGACACACTGACCCGCATCCCAAGACATCGTCACGTGCAGACACACTGACCCGTATCCCAGGACACATCGTCACGTTCAGACACACTGACCCGCATCCCAAGACATCATCACGTGTACAGACTTTGACCCGCATCCCAAGACATCATCACGTGTACAGACACTGACCCGCATACCAAGACACATCATCACGTGTACAGACTTTGACCCGCATCCCGGGACACATCGTCACATGCAGACACAGTATAATGAATCTGCTTGCATACAGCCGTGTTCTCATCGGCAATAACAGATGCTACCGTCACGCTCGAGCTGTTTCGGGGACAGTGAGCGCGATGTGTCGGTTGGTGTGGACCCTCTGTGCACTATCCATTCCCTCCCTTGTAGTTTTCCTCGTCAACTTAAGCGCTGTTTACATGGCGCATTTTGCACTAGCTTCACGCCGTTTTTCTGTTGGCGCAAATCCGGCAAGGCAAATTACGCACAAGATCGTCTGAGTGAACATATTCCACCAACCAACCATCACCAACTCTCATCAACTCTGATTTTTAGAGCTGAGCACTGCTTTACTCACCACCGTCTTCTCTCTCTCTCTCTCTCTCTCTCTCTCTCTCTCTCTCTCTCTCTCTCCCCCCCCCCCCCCTCCACCGCACTTTGCCACGGTGAACATTTGGCGTGATGTGAATGACCATTTTGACCCATGAGAACGATGTTTGTGCACTGGAAAGCTCGAAAGGCAGCTACTCTGGCAATGTTTCCCAAGGTCAAAACACTCAGATTCCAGTTTCAGTGTCTGCTTCAGGAACATCAAAAGGAATTCCAATGGCATGTATGAGTTAATAATATACGTATCTCCTTCTCGAGTACTGCAGTCAATTAATAATAATAACAGATTATTTATGGCGCTACGTCTCGTAAGAGCCCAGAGCACTTACATACACATAAAGATACGCTCATTTCATTACACACGTGATGGCCTAGATTGGAAGGCTAATGATGCATCAGCTGAGTGAATGGACTAAATTATTATTTTTATTGGTCGCTTTTATATAGCGCTATTCTCCGCTCTCGAGCAGACTTACTGCGCTTGCATGTGATGCTACATGACTGAATAACCTTTTATAGCGCGTTTTTGAATGTCTACCGAAATGGTGTACTTACAGCGCTGGCATGGCTGGTGCCACATGAAACTGCTGCCATCTCGGCGCGTTCTGTGTAAACCATGCCACTTCACGCAAAGCCACATACGTAAGGTGTATGCGTGTTTAGCTGTAACCTGCCACCTGCACTTTCGGCAGAATGACCGGGGTCGTTTACGTGCTGTTGCAGCAACACGGGGATGGAACGGATACCGAAGTAAGAGTCAGCACAGAAAGTCGACCCTGGAGAATAAAATTCTACCGCCGCTCCTGCAGGGATTCAAACCCGCGACCATTCGATCTCGAGTCCGGCGCTCTAACCACTGAGCTATCCCCGCCCCCGATGGGTCGGTGGGTGGGTTGACGGAGATACTGAAACAAAACGATGGGGATATTCGGATACTGTATACATAAAAAGACCAAAAAATAGACCAACTGATAGAGTGAGAAATTCTCTTACTGACTGACTCGGACTGGCTTACAGGATGACTGATATTATTATGTGTTTACAGTGTAGATTCTCACTGACATAACCTCGTCATTTGTGTGTGTACAGGAGGCGCAGCCGGAGTCTCAGATGTTCTCTGATTAATGCTGGCTGACTAAACAGGACCTATAGATATGCACTATCCACAATGGACACTTGAACCGGGCTACAAGAGTGTGGTACCACCAGTCACATGACAAGCTGTTCGGAAAGCGGACTGGACGGAAGTCGGGCACTCAAAGGAGTAAACAAGACCCATAGCGCACCATCCATCATGGCCAATCCAGCCAAACAGTCATGGAAAGACATCACCTGCCAGATGACTGAAGCTGTACAGCGAAAGGACTGGATGGAGGTCGTACGTTTGATGAAGCGCGACCACCGGAGAGAACTTCCTCAGGAGCTGAGAAGGTGGGCCGTGGATGAAACCAGTAAACTGTGTGATGACCCAGTTTGTTTGAGATTTTTGGTGACACACTGTGACGATGACGTGAGGAATATTGCTGTAAACAATATGGTAACACGAGGTAGGTGGTCAGTGGTTGGTGAAGCGTTACGGAGGGGTGTCAGTGATTCACAATGCAGATGGGCGATTGACGAGGCATGTAGACATGCGTCTGACGACGAATTCACCGACTACATACTACCTCATTGCGCCGAAAATCAGCTGGACTCTATGCTGACATCACTGGTGGAGCGAGGTATGTGGAGTGCTGTAGGGATGGTGTTGGAGAAAAGTGCCAGTTACCCACAGCATGGATGTGCGAATGACGAGGCATCTGGGCAGGACATCGCATTCAGCATGCTACGTCGTCGTCCTGACAATCAGCTGGACTCTGTGCTAACGCAACTGGTAGAGAGAGCTCTGTGGAGATCTGTAGGGACGGTGTTACAGCGAGGTGTCAGTGACTCACAGCACAGATGGGCGATTGACGAGGCCTGTAAACAGGCATCAGATGAGAAAATCACAGCCTACATACTACTTAACTGCGCTGACGATCAGCTGGACTCTGTACTGATACCACTGGTGGAGAGAGGTCTGTGGAGATCTGTAGGGACGGTGTTACAGCGAGGTGTCGGCGACTCACAGCACAGATGGGTGATTGACGAGGCATGTAAACAGGCATCAGACAAGGAAATCAGAGACTACATACTACCTCACTGCGCTGACGATCAGCTGGACTCTGTACTGATACCGCTGGTGGAGAGAGGTCTGTGGAATTCTGTTGGGAGGGTGTTAGACCGAGGTGTCAGTGACACACAACACAGATGGGCTATTGACGAGGCATGCAAACAAGCGTCTGAGAAAGAAATCATAGACTGCATACTTAGTCACTGCACTGGCGAGCAGCTAGACTCTGTGCTGACATCACTGGTAAAGCGAGGTCTGTGGAATTCTGTTTGGATGGTGTTAAAGCGAGGTGTCAGTGACTCACAACACATATGGGCGATTGATGAGGCATGCAAACATGCATCAGATAGGGATATCGAAGAGTACATACTGATTCACTCTGCTAACAACCAGCTGGACTCCGTGCTGACACCACTGGTGGAGCGAAGTCGGTGGAAAGTTGTAGCGATGGTATTACAGTCAGGTGTGACTGTCAGTGACTCCCAATGGAGATGGATGATTAGCTTTGCGTGTAAACATGCAGCAGTTCGAACAATCGAATACATCATACTACCTCGCTGCGCTGAGAATCAGCTGGACTCCGTGCTGACGCCACTGGTGGAGCGAGGTCTGTGGAGTTCTGTGAGGATGATATTCGAGCGAGGAGCATGCAGTGACTCGCAGTGCAGATGGGCGATTGGCGAGGCCTGCAGGAGAGGAAGTAATTCGGAAGTTGAAATGTGCATACAGCCATTTCTGAGGAAGTTCTCTCCGGATAGCCTACAGCAGTTTATTTATGATGGTGCTAACTACTTTCTGATACAGCTGATAATACGAGGTCTGTGGGAAGATGCAACAATGTTGTTCGATGCAGTTGTCAGAGAAACACTGTACCGGTGGGCCGTTGTTGAGGACAACACAGAACCTGACGATTCGGCGTTTTGGAACATGGTCAGAAATCCTTGGTATGGCGTGAGGGATCTATGTAAACTGTGTCAGATTGCACGATGTCGTGAACGTCATTGGTTAATCCCGTTTCAGCGTCTTGATGGGTTGTCTGATGAACTGCGTGAGGTACTCACTAACTCACTTTTGGAGAGTGTGTTTGAAGCATGGTGTACTAGACCGGCACTGAGAAAAGTGTACAACTCAAATACTGATCCATTTGAATTAATTGATAAATTACACAGCGAAATCAACCGTCATATCCGCAGTTCCGCACCAGGTTCAGATGACACAGACTCTGTCATACGCAAACTAGTACCATGCATACACCCGCTTTGTGCGGAGTTCAGTGAAACAGCTAAGTACAGCGATAGAAAACACCCCTTTTTTGCGGTGCATTTCATTAAGTCTCTCATTAAACTCTGCTACAGACGAGGAAAGTGGACAGACAGCAATGAAGACATCCTAGTGATTCTGGCCACCGTCCCTGTTGTTCCTGACGTACAAAGCGTGGCCCTCAGGGTCATGTTACGTCACAAAAGGTGGGATGTCATCAGTCACGCCTGCCTGTCTCACGTGTGGGAGCAAGTTCGGCGGCAGTTGTTCCAGGCAGCTGTGGAGCAGAGACAGTGGAGCATCGTCAAGCGGTGGGCAGACCACTCTCTGTATGACGACCAGCGTGGCTGGGCACTGGAAGAGGCGTTCCAAGAGAAGCAGTGGGACGTCTTCCTGCTGCTGGCTGACTACGGACTGGTGGAGAGCGAGCTGATGTGTGTGCACTACCGGCTGGCCAAACACGCGGACTGGGACACAGTTCTTCAGCTGTTTGAGCGGGGAGGTGATGTCACCGATGTCAAAGAGTTACTAACTGGAGATAAATCACGGAAAGCAGCATATGACAAGGACGATGCTTTGAAGCGTCAACAAAGAGCTTCTGAGCTTGGAGGACTTGAAAATGACTTGAATGCCAGAAGAACGGCCCTGAAGACACTGAAGAGAGCAGCAAAGCAAGGTGACTGGAGTGTTGTTCTGTTCAGTCTCCAACGAAGGCCAGTCGTACATCACATCCACCTGGCTCTGAAGGCAGCAGTGGCCAATGGCGTCTGGCACGTGGTGAGGCAGCTGATAAAACTTGGGATAGACGATGCCCAGCGAGACTGGCTGTTCACCAGAATGGTTAAACAACGGCAGTGGGGGGTTTGCATGGTGCTGTTAGAGCAGGGTGTGAGCGTGGAGCTGTGTCTGACTGCTCTGCCAGAGCTGATGGACATGGACCAGTGGACGCTGGTGGCCAGGGTGATGATGTACGACGTGGACGATGCCGTGAGACGACAGGTGATGCAGCGTGCCATGGAGAGGAAGCAGGGGACTGTAGTGTGGCAATGCGTCATCACCATGCACGGCGACCGGCTGTCTGTGGAAGAACGGAAGGAATTATTCCAGGAAGCATTCAACCGTGAAGTCTTGCAGGCGATCAAACCTCTGATAGAAGTAAAGGACGTCACCGGAATCCAGCACCGTGACACAGTTCTGCCCGAAGCCGCTGAGCAGCACCAGTGGGATGTGGTGGACCACTGCCAACTTCACCACGCTGACATCGACATGAAGGACGCTGACGGCCTCACACCGATACACAAGGCGGCCTGGAAGAGTGACTGGGAGGCAGTGAAGGCGTTAACAAAGAGAGGTGCTTATCCTTCTTTTTTGGACCAGGGGGATGAGTCCGTGCTTCACAGGGCAATAACTGCAAAACAGTGGGACACAGTGAAGTTGCTGATTCAATACCATGGTGACATCCATCAAGCTGACTATCGTGGGGAAACTCCACTCCAGATGCTGATTAGAGCGTGCCAGGGGGAGATCATCGAACACACATTGATGTGGTGTCCTGACCAGTGGAAAGGAGTGACTGAAGAAGGTGAGACAGCTCTCCACGCGGTGTGTTTGTCTGGCTGTCCCAGCGCCTTGTACTACCTGGTGGCCAGGGGAGTTGACCCTCAAGCTGTGACGAAGAGAGAACACTCAGCATTGTCATACGCAGTGCTGCGCAAAGAGTGTCCACAGAAGATGGTGGCAGAGTGCATCAAGCTGGGCTTCTGTGTGTACCACCCACACATCACTAAGATTGAGAAACCCTCAACACAAAGAATGAGAAGATCTTTTCATGGAATCGGGACGGACGCTGAACGTGAAACACGGTTATACCCAGTGGTTTTGGCCGTGGAGTGTGGCTTGCCCGCTGTGGCGCGGATGCTGTATGAATCAGGGTTGTGTTCCTACAAAGAGTTGTTCAAGCTGCGCCCATTCCTGACAGACATGTCTTCTGGGACTTGCAGTACATATTATACAAAAGCTGTATATGTTCTCGGATATGACCATAGTAGACAGAAGTATTGCTCTGGGGAAGGAACCACCGCGGCAGTAAAAGCGGCAGCTGATTACCTGATGAAGGTGTGCAGCACACCTCGCAGCCTGAAGTCGTCGTGTCGCCTGGTGATCTCACGCTGCGTCACTGTCCGCCGTCAGCGTCACCGAGACGCCACGTATGCACAGCTCCCTCTGACAGAGGAGTTGAGGAACTACGTGATGTTCTCGGACCTCACTGACCCAGACTATGGTCAACATGAAATCGAAGGTGACGAAGAGAAAGACAAGATGACAGTTGTGAATATGATTATTTCTAGGGTTTCTTTTGGGTGATGCACTGCACTGGTAACATTTAACAATACCTTCCACAATGAACTGCAGTATATTCACGGAGATTATGGCACATCAAAATATCACTTGAAGAAATGAGTCACAGAGTCTGTAACAGAGCTGCCTCTGTGGCAGGAGATGAGGAAGTACGTGATGTTATCTGATCTCACTGACCCAGACTATGGTCAGCATGATACTGACTCAGACTATGGTCAACATGATACTGACCCAGACTATGGTCAACATGATACTGACCCAGACTATGGTCAACATGACACTGACCCAGATAATGGTCAACATGATACTGACCCAGACTATGGTCTACATGAAACTGAGACAGACGAAGAGAAAGACTAGATGACAGTAGTGAATAGGATTATTTCTGAACGGTTTCTTTCGGATGATGCGTCGCTATGGTAATCTTTCATTCTCTAATGATGATTAAGTATGAAACTCATTACTGATGCCTATTCAGCTTTGAGGATGAGAATTTTCGTGAAATATATGACAAAGTCTTATTGAGAGTGAGAGCAAACAAGAAATAATTTAAGAAAACTGATGCACAGAGAGAGAGAGAGAGAAGAAACCCGTTTAATGACAGTCACACTGTGTAAATGGGAAAATGAATGACTGTGTGATGACAAAGAGTGACACTTTGTGAATGGGAAGGTGAAAGACTGTGATGACAAAGAGTGACATTGTGTGAATTGGAATACATATATGATGACAGAGAGTTAAACAGTGTGGATGGGAAGATGAAGGACTGTGTGATGACAGAGAGTGAAACGGTGTGAATGGGAAGATGAAAGACTGTGTGATGACAGAGTGAAACAGTGTGAATGGAAAGACAAAGGACTGTGTGATGACAGAGTGAAACAGTGTGAATGAGAAGATAAGGACTGTATGACAACAGAGAGTGACACTGTGTGAATGGATTTTTTAAATATGCAAGACTGTGTGATGGCAGAGAGTGAAACGGTGTGAATGGGAAGCTGAAGGACTGTGTGATTACAGAGAGTGACACTGTGTGGATGGGAAGGTAAAGGACTGTGTGACAGAGTGACACTGTGCGGATGGGAAAATAAATAACTGTGTGACAGAGAATGACACTGTGTGGATGGGAAGATGAAGGACTGTGCGATGACAGAGAGACCAGAGTGACGCTGTGTGAATAGGAGCTCTGAGATTCGAAGGAGCAGTTTTGTTTTTGTTTTGTACGTAGCATCTAATAATGCAGATTTTGTGGCCTGGCTAAGTTTGCATGAAGTTACATAGTGTCTAAAAACTTATGAGTGAGTGTAATAATAATAATAATGGAAATTTCTCTGAACATGATTAGTTAGTTTTGTCTTTTCAAACATGATAATGATACATAACTGACAAAAAGCATTAAATATGGATGTAAATGACCTTAATTGTGTTTTAATATAATTAATGTTTGAAACTGGTGTGTAAGTGAATGCACATTATTTTAGCTTTTGCGATGTACAAAATGTTTGAAAATTGAACATGTAAAGTGTGAGCAAGTGCTCTTTGTATACGTTTTACAATAATCCCGCCCCTGTTAACAGATCCACAGCAATTTCATTACTGTACTGATAGTAACCCGGGAACCGGAGCAGACGACGCTTTTGTTTTGAAGCGCGGCGTGTGGCGTAACGCCGCATGGCCTTCACACAGCCGGCCGGCGATAGCCGCCAGTGCGCGCCATTTTCAAATCTGTTTTTCTCCCTTAACATTTTGACCGCTTGTTTGTTTACCTACTCTTTGTTTACCTAGTCCTTTTTATGCACTAAGCTATGTATAATATAATTTGGCATCTTAGAATGTTTATCTAACATTTATTTAGATGCAGGATCGAGCTTAATTAGTAGCCGATGCCTTTCTAGGTCCATTCTTTTTATAGCCGTCGTCTGTATGGCGTGCTTTGTTTAGTACTAGTGAATAGTAGTGAAACGTTGTTTCGGATTCGATTAAAGTAATTCTGTGTCGATCAATGCGTTGTCGTATAGTATTTTGCTTAGCTGACTTCATGTTTAGTGTTTATTTTGGGTTGAAATTAACTTATTAAGTATTGTGTACTGTAGAAGCTAAGTTGTATTCATTGACTACTTAATATCACTATCAGCACTGCTGTGACTAAGATTATGCGCCGCAGGCGAAAGTTCGCACCGATTGTTTTAGTACTAGTCTTTGAGTTTGTCTTGCTTCTCTTACAGAGCGTTGTATTGTAATTGTTATGTACCATTTTAACCGTGGGAGCGTGTTCTTTATTCTGATGTAAGTTTTAGTGACAGTTATATTTTGTACATTGTGTTAGTTGTGATTTAGTTGTACGAATCTGTTTATAGACAGGCGCAAGCCACGCTTCCCACTCTTGTTGTAAATAAAATAAGTCATGTGTGTACATTTTGTTTATACGGTTTAAAAGATTGTAACTGTAGCTTTTGTTTGATGTTTTTGATGTTTTAATTGGTTTAGTTATTGTAGAGGAAAGTGTATTTGTGCGGGCCAAGGAAACAGTTGTCAGCCATTTTGTGGTCCAGAGGGGCGATTTTACTGTAGCGATAGCGTGTGTTCCCTGTGGCCTGCGCCGTTCTCTTATCTATGCATGCGAGTGAAGATTTTGTGTGTGCTGAAAATTGTATGCGGCTGAGCAAGTAAAACCTGATTGCTGCCATACGCCTGCTGTGGTCTCCACTTTATTGACTCCACTGCCTGTGTCCTGTCCTTTGACCACACCGCTCCATTACAAAAGGAACATAGTTCTTGTGACTTGAAACATTATGTCGAACAGTTGGGGGTGGTAGCATCAATGTGTAGTGTCTGACAGCTGCTGCTGTAAATAGTTTTGTGTTTTGAAACATGTCTGACATCTGGTGATATCACATTATCAGTGAATGTAGTTAACTTTGTGTTTTCAGCCAGTGTCTGACATCCCAAAGTGCAGTTTAACTTTATGTGTTTAAACATAGCGCTTGACAACAGGTGTTATCATTCTTAACTTTATGTGTTTAAACATAGCGCTTGACAACAGGTGTTATCAGTCTTAACTTTATGTGTTTAAACATAGCGCTTGACAACAGGTGTTATCAGTCTTAACTTTATGTGTTTAAACATAGCGCTTGACAACAGGTGTCATCATTCTTAACTTTATGTGTTTAAATATAGCACTTGACAACAGGAGTTATCAAACTCAAAGAATGCAGTTAATTTTCAATTATATTTTTATGGAATGCATCATCTCTCCTCCCCCCCCCCCCCCCCCCCCCTTTCTGATTGTATTTCTGATTTTTTCTGTCGTGTACTTAGTCATTGTGAGGCATGTTGTGCCCATTGCATTTTAGGCACTACAACAATCTGATTATTATTATTTTGAAATATTTGTTGTTGATTATTATAATCTTAATAATATTAAGATAATATAAAAAAGAGGGGGAAAAAAAGCAGCAGAACCAAACAGCAGAACCTAAAGCCGATAGGTGTGCTATATCTCATTTTTCTTTGTTTAATTGTTGTTTAACTGTTGTTTTGCGCTTGTTGTGCTTTGTTGTAATAAATAGCATTCTTTTAACCTTAAAAAAAAGTTTCGATCTAAGATTAATTAAGTTATTAGTTATTGTAACATTTACTATATTTACAGTGTCTAAGAACAAAACAACATTGGTTTTCTTTGTGTTTGAAAACACACAGTTTCACAGCTGATGTTATGATCAAATGTTGTTATCTTCTCTTTTTTGCAAGCATTTTTTCAAGCAACGTATGTTTGCAATGATTGTGGTTAACTTTGCCTTTGTCAGTATCCTCAGGCATAGTATCTGACAGCTGAATGTTGATAACCTTGTGTGCTCGAAGAAAAAAATGTTTGAGAACTGGTATGTAGTTAATTTTACTGTATTTTATATCTATAATCTTATATTTACAATGTATGAAGTGAAACGAAAACTGAAGATGACATGTTGCACAGTTTTGTGTGTGCGTTGGAGCAGTGTCTGACAACTGGTGTTAGGAATAATGAATGACTGCAGCCAACTTAACTATAATGTCTGATGACTGCAAGTGGAACAGTTTGAATGACTGCGGAACGTAACCTTTTGTTTTCAGCCATTGCAACGATGCTTTAATGTAGTTAAACGCCTTTGATAAAAATAAAATAAAAAAATCTCCCAGTAAATGTATTAACCATTATGATTGTAAATGCAGTACCTGATGATTGGTGTTATCAATGAATGTAGCTCACTGCCTTTCTAAGATCAATGTCTGATGACTGGTGTTATCATTGAATGTAGTTAATTCGCTCACTTTGAATACAGCCATCTTTTGTCCATCTCAGTAGTTTACAAAATGGATCAGTTTTCTGATTTGTTTGTAAGCATTAGGCTACAGTACCACTGGAAATGTACCCATTGTTGTAGGCATACATAAGAAAATGTTACCTTTTTTCTGCGAGGGTTTATTTTGGGAGTAGTGTGGCATGAGCTGATAATAAGTCAGTCTATGTAGTGGTTGGACATGGAGAGAGGGTGCCACTTTGTACGGAGTAACTGACTATTATGCTGTATAGACAAGGGAAGCTATATTATGACGAATACGGTTTGTTTGTTTTTCTTCGCCATTGCTTTTTGAGGTGACCCTGTACGATTGACGGGACTAAAATCCAGAAACTCACTGTTGCTGATTTTTCTGGTTATTCCCATTCATTATTTGTTATTATTATTATTGATCAAATTCTCTTTTTATTGAAGGGTGCATCGGATGTGATAAACGTTTAACCATAGAGCATATTTTACTTACTTGTTCAGATTTTATTGAAATAGGAGAGAGCCACTTTACAGCTAAATCACTGCACGTGTTATTTCAGGATATTTCACCTGAGAAGATTTTTAACTTTTTGAAATAAATAAATATTTCTGGAAATATTTAAATTTGAGATCATTTTTAGATATGTTTGTGTTTTCACCTTTTAAGTATGGTTTTAAAACTGTATATAGACCCATTTTAAGACATACACATTATTCAAAATTAAATATATAACATGAGATGTGTATCGCCCTGATATAACCGCACCGGTTGACTGGGCGTAAAACACCAGCTTACTTACTTACTTCTCTGCTCTTGAGCAGACTGCCTGCGCTCATGCCGCATGGGGTTCTGAATGAGTGGGTATCCTTTTCACAGCGCGTTTTGTTTTGATATCAACCGACGTGGTGTAGTGACAGCGCTAATTAGTTGTTGCATGGCTGGTGTCACATGAAACTGCAGTGCCGTCTCGACGCAAGTTCTGTGTACACTATACAACTATGCACCAGTTTACAGTGTCACTTCATTCAAAGCCAAATAGGTAGGGTGCGTGTGAGTTCAGCTGTAACCTGCCACCTGCACTTTTGGCAGAATGTCCGGGATCTTAAATGTGCTACTGCAGTAACGGGGTGGGGAGGGGGGAGGGGATACCGAAATAAGAGAAGAGTCAGCACAGAAAGGTGACACGGGAGAAGAAAACTTTCCTACCCTTCCTGCGGGGTCTCGAACCCGGGACTTCTTGATCAGGAGTCAGGTGCTCTACCACTGAGCTGTCCCCGCTCCCACTGCTTTTGGTGTTACTTCATACATTGTATTTTTCTGTTTTATTTTTTACACAGATTCTTTGCATTGGTAAATAAAATAATTTGACCAAATTAATATGCCTGCGAAAAATGATTTGTGTGTAGAAAGTATTGCATACTGTTTCAGTTATATTTGTTGTAACCTGTTGCCAGTGAACTGCCCAATTTGTAGTGAACTACATGTAAAATAATCATTCTTAAAGCGCAGACTAGGAACAGACTAGGAATAGGAACAGAAGAGAAGAACTGGACAGAAGAAGAAACAGACATTAAAAGCTGGACTCAGGCGCAGGAAGATGCTTACACAAACACTCTAACAATGAACAAGGACACAAACAACACAAGCACTGAAACACATCAGTATATATAATACTGTGATTTTATTATTCAGATGAAAGGCACATGCGCATGATTATCTGAAGCAGAGAAATCTGACTGCATCTGCCCTCAGAGCAGAAAAGTGCTAAGATGACTTCACTGGACTGGGATGCATGCATACTAATATTCAAGCTGCAGTCAAAAAAGAGCCGACTGATGAGAGCAGAAAAGTGCTAAGATCACTTCATTGGACTGGGGTGCATGCACACTAACATTCAAGTTGCAGTCAAAATCAGAAGAGTGCACAGAACTGCCATCTACTGTGATGCATGCCTTATGAAAGCTTCATTATGACACCAAGTTGATGTGAATTAGCACTGTTCTTAGTGCTAAGTTAGAGCTGGTGTATTGCAGTTCATCCACACAAAGGGTGCATGCCGCATGCAAGATGCAGGGGTCAAAGTTGAGTGGGAAAAAGTTGATCTCTACACATGCACACAACCTGAAGTATAGATAATAGTACCTTCAACACAGAAATTAAGGTCTCCTAGGGTGAGAGTCCATAGCTATGAAAGGCTCCCTCCTGTAAAGCCTGGAGTAGGCCAGAGTACAGCCTTGCATGCTTTGCCCATTGCCCAGAATTCTGCCTTCATAGATGTCGCCTACCCAGTTAAAACAAAACAAAAAACCTTCATAATAATAAAGAAATTAAACATAACTTGACATGTAGCACTAACACTGTAACAGCGAATCACACATTTACTTGTGATCTGAGAGATGGTGCACATTTCTCTGTTGACTGGATATTAAAGATGGCAAGCCACACACTTCCATTAAAGTAACAGTGGTACAGTTTCGGGAAGCAAGGCAAGCTGCTGCCTTGCAGTTGTAGAGGTGTTGACTTAGGAACATGATTTGGTTTTGTGCACATGTACATATTATGTGTGCATTCAAGAGAAAAACATTGTGATTCTTTGTGCTGAACAGAGCATTTTTCAGCTTCCTCTCAAATCTCCTCCTCCACCTGATTAAGAGATGTTTTTGTTCCCAAAATGTGTGGTTTTACATAGTACTTGTGCTCATGTATGAAACTGCTACAACATTAAGCATGTACAGCTTGTTTCAGGGGTTGCCTGTGTGTCACCTACAAAGTACCTTGAAGTCTTTCAGCATCTGCAGATTCCGATGTGTGTTCACAATTGTTTTTCCTGCATAAGGAGTTGATTGCTGTCGCTGAGTGAACGCATCAAAGAGTTTTCTGTGTGCTAAAAATGTGATCTACCTTGAGTCCTTGTATTGCTTGCCTGCCAGATGATACACTGGCAACTCAGGTCACTGGTGTGTCCCTTCTTAAAATCTGTGATGCTCTGACGAGCATTACCACCTAATTCCAAAAGCCATGGGTGTTTATGCACCCAGCCTTGTGACATACCTGGAACTTGTTTATCGTTTTCATGGCCTTTGTGAAACCTTATAGCTTTGGTAGTGTCTCGACAAATGGTATATATATCTATAAGGGAAAAGTATTAAAATGTGCATTTGCTTATAACCTGAGTTTGACTGTCCTGTGTGGTTGACAGGACATTAAAATCCAATTACTAACTCACTAGTACAGTTGTAGCCCCGACTCACACAAAATGACTTGTTTAAATGTGAATAAGTGAAGAATTAAACAACAAATTTGTACAATACCTGAAATGCCTATGTAAAATGTTTGGTTGTGGGCACAACCATAAAATGTGAATGCAGGGCAGGTACATCTACTGAAACGTTGGTGTGAAAAGTATGCGTGACCCACAACGTACAGGCAGGTATGTTCACTGAAACTCCCATAAATATGAAAACCATGGGCACATGGACATCCTTGAAGGACTTGGTGTCAACTTTAATGGGGCATCCGGCAGTGGCCAAGTTCC